>PVJH01005607.1:0-110239 GCA_004026705.1 Nesogale talazaci
TTTGATGCTGTCATGTGGACTCTGACCCATAGCGACCCTGAGCATGACAGAAGGAAGCCCTGACCAGTCCCCATAATTGTTCTTATGACCGAACCTGATGGGAACTCCTATAATTGGAATAAACTCTGGGAATGAGGTTTCTTTTTTTTTTGGTAGGGGGCACTGTCTTCAGGTGAAATGTGTTGCTTGCACACAGCAGGAAGGTGAGGTTGTCTGTGTGAAGACGTCACCACGACAATGCTTTGCTAGGTGTATATTCACCAAGCTGATACAACATTAAGAATGCATTTCAGGTGCTGAGTTGGGAGGCTTCAAAACAGGTCCGCAGATGTTTCGGGTTAATGGAAGCTACAGCTTCTTTCCATCAGAGACAAAAACCAAAGGGGCAGCTTACGAGCAAACTTGCTGGATTCTCCGGTGTTCAGGAAGAATTTCTGGGTCTCGCCACTTAGCTTGCCGGCAAATTTATCAGCATAGTGACCCATCTGTGGGCACCCTCCATCTGGGCAGGGGAAGCACTTGTTCTGATGAGAAGAGATGGGGCAAGGAGGTAAGTGCGTCTTTCAAGACATGCATCTGGTCGAGTAGCATTCCGTTCTCCTAAAGCCGGGGTTTCCTCGTTTGTAACAGATAGGGGAAAATGAGCTCTACAATACCTCCATCCAGGGCCATGGTCCAATCTTAGACACATCTCACTGGAATTATCTGGGAGCTTTGAAACCTACTGATGTCGGGGGCCCAAGCTAGACCAATCATGTCTCCCCTTGATGTGCTGGTCAATGTCTTACTGGTTCTCTGTGGAGCAAAGTCTCAAGGGAAGCATTTTCTGATCATGGTCCCCAAGAAGTCCCCAAATATAGATTTGGGAAGTGAGGCTCTGTGCAACTCTACCAGCACATTGCTTCTTCCATCTGTCTCTTGGGTAGGGTGCAGACTCCCAGGCTGGCATGTCAAGCCAGTACCCACTTCCCTTTTCCCTAGGCGGCTCTCTGACAGCTGCCACCTCTTCTGCTCCTGCTCTGCGCCAGCCAGCAATGTGCACCCCTGCCTTTCCTTCTCTTTCTCCAAGCTGATTCAGCTGTTGCCTCCTGCAGGAAACCTCTCTAGATTATCCATCTGCGAGTTCCATTCTCTGATGTCCCAGAGCCTTCCCCTTCCACCAGTTCCATCTGGAATTTTAGTACAGCTGCCTAAAGTTTGTGCTTCATGCTGCAGGATCATGACAAGGAGTCCTAGTGGTGCAGCGGTTAAGCATTTGATTGCTAATTGAAAGGTTGGTTGGCAGTTCAAAACCAAGGAGGGTCAGGGGAGGTGGTAGTGTGCTTCTGTAAAGATCACAGAGTTGGAAGATCTTTCAGGGTGGGGCAGCTCGACTCAGTCCTATCATGTTCTCGCTGAGTGGGAATTGACTTGAGGGACACGAATACAGCTCTGCAGGGGAACTAGTGAGCATGCAGGAGGGGGTCAAGGCAAACCCATGCAGGAGACCTGCAATCTCCAAACATGGCAGGACCACAGCCTCACAGCAAGGCCGTGCTCAGGGACCAAGGCAAGAAAGGCGCTTACCGATTTAAAGGCCCGGTAGGAAGCACAGGGGTAAGCGGCAAACCCGTCGGGGTTGAGGATGCTCTCTGAGTAGTACTTGTAGCTTCTTAAGTGATTGCAAGCCACGAAGTCCCGGGTTCCTGGGGAGATACATCCAGGATTAGGCCAAAGAGAGTGGTGGCTGCTTCCCTGCCCCTCTCTCCCAGGAGGTGGCTCCATCCACAGTGTGGCCATATTTTTAAAAATAAACGTGGGTACAGACCATTCAGGGGTCAGCTACTCATCAAAAGGTAAATGCTTCTCACCCAACAGGCCTGGTGATCAGCTTCCCAAAGGAGACTCGGTGGAGCCGTGCTATTCTGCGTCCCCCAGGGTCTCCATGAGTCCGAATGCACTCAAGGGCCACATGCATTGGTTTTCTCTCCGTTGATGACCACACTTACTCCCCTGGACCCAATGGGTTGGCAGTTCTTTGTTCTCTGGGCAGTCCCCCCACACCCAAACCAGTCATTTGAGGATGCCTCAGTGTCCGCTTGACTGAGACATAATGAATGCATCTATCACTTTCAGACATCCAGTCCAGAAGAGGGAGGTACGTGTTTTTAGGGCAAAGTATCACTTTGAGGGTTGAGGTCAGCAGGGGGAAGAACGCCACCCATCCATAGAGGGGGACACCCTTCCAGGTGGCCTTACCCGACCAGATGCCATCCAGATCCACGATCTGGGACAGCGCATTCTTCTTGCATCCTGGCATCTCCTCGCCTCCATTGGGGAAGAAGTCAATGTGACCCACCTGCTGCTTTGTGCCAAAGCCTGAAACGGTCGGAGACACACACTAAGCTGGTGGAAGTTCAGTCTCTTAGAGTTGACACACCAACCATCGCACAGGCTTACACAGCCAGTGCACGTGGGGGAAGGGGACAGCGTGGGAAACTCACCCAAGAATGGAATGAGGGGCGCTGCGTCGGTGTGAATCACATCCACGAAGAGAGCGTCGGAAGCATCGAGGCGGACCTCTTCGGGAGTGCCCTCGAAACTGGCTTCCACAGGATCCAGCCCTGAAAGAGACCGACGGTGGTCAGCACTGAGAACAAGAGGACCAAGGTGTACAGCTGCCAGACCACGCACTACCCAAGCCAAGGGGGTACCAGAGCTGGGCAGTAGGTCCTATAGAGACCTCCTTGACTTTGGAAACATTAGTGTTAATACTCAAGACCCATTATAAGTAAGGGGAGTTAGACAAAGACATGTAGATTTCCTTAAGTGAGGATTTTTCCCACATCAGATTTCCCTATTTACAGGTATTATCTTTCTTCTAGAAAATTCTCCTTTTCATCTCAAATTTGGAAACACATGGAACAAAAATCAAAAGGAGGGTGAGGCTGCGTAGCAACACAAGTAAGGGTCCAGGTTTCTGGGTTGGGGCTTCCATCCTGCTCAGCTGCTGCTCGGGAAAGTGGACGGCCCTGGGTGAGTCGAGTCGTTCAACCCTTCAATGCCTCGGTTTCCCTCTTTATTACATGCAGTGGGGGTGGTGTGGGAAATCCCCTCATTCGTGTGGTTGTTATGAGATGTGGTGAGTTTACACATGGAGCATTCAGCATGGCGTCTGGCGCCCACTGCCATAGAAGTTGGTGAACTCTTTGGGTTTCTAAGGCTGTAAATCTTTCCGGCAACAGAAAGCCTCATCCTCTTGTGGGTGGGTTCTGGCTGTTGACCTTGAAGTTAGCGGCCCAACAGGTAAGTATAAGTAAAATATGAATTACTTTCACTTTCTCTTGACTCTGTTTGCTCTCTAGTAGGGATCCTGGATCTGCCAATCATTCTTTAAAGCTTTCTCAACACAGCTGACAAAAGGGAGCATTCTGTGGAAGGCAGAGAGCTGCTTGAGTCACAAGCCAGCAAGACTAGGATTCACTCCAGTTTGAACTGTGGTTAGTTGTCTGACTAACCTTGGGCAAGGTGCCCATTTCCCCAAGCCTCAATGTCTTCAATTTTCAGGATTAAGTGAGAAAAGGCACCTAAGGTGCTTGCATATGGCTTGGAATAAGCATTTAATATATAGTGACTATCATAATCCTGTAAAGATCTATAGCCTGAGAAACTCTATGAGGAACTTCTACTCTGTCCTATAGGGATGCTTTGTGCTAGAACCAACTTGATGGCAGCTGGTTAGTTATTATTATTTTGTATGTGTATGTTTTTGTTTATAAAAATGTTCTTGTTACTATAGTATGCATATGAGAGGTCTTTGAAAAGTCCTTGGGAAAGTTCCATTATCTTTTAGTTCCATTTCCCCCATTTGGGGTCGCTCCCTTGTACATATATTTTGGTCTTGTTATTTTGTTATAATTGAAGGCTTCATTTGGGTTCAAAGAATGCTATTGGCTGTGATGTGACTGAGTTCCTTCTCCTGGCAGAGGCAGGGGGAAACCATCTGTGCATTCTGCTAGGCCCTTGGATTCTAAGACAAAGGGGAAAGATGATGTGGGACCACACAACTCTTTCTGGATTCGGGTTGGCCTGTGTTCATCTTAGCCCGCATCTGTGTTCTTCTTCCTAGGTGCCTACTTGTGCTGCCTGTCCTAGAGATGAGGGACCAGGAGAGAGACAGCAGAAGTCAAAGGAGAACAAAACCACTCCCTTTCCCCTACAGGAGAAGTCAGCCCTCAGCTTTCTTATGCGTTTCCTAAAGTATTCTGTGTAGCCTTATCCCAGCTCTGCCAACTCAAGGGGGCATTCTTTTTGGGGGAGCTGGGCTGCTGTTTTGTCACTGCCCTCTGGAGGTTCAGAGAACACCCCCTGAGGTCCCGCCCTGCAGGCCTTACCGGTGATCCTGCCCAGGCCTGGAGTCCTGCTGCCTGCCTCTCCAGCCACATGGGCTCCCAGGCTGTGGCCGATGAGATGGACTTTGGAAGTGGAGTAGTTATAATTTGTCTGGAAAGGGAGAATGGCATGTTCAGGTGGTTTGAGTGCTGCTCCACTGGGTGGTTGTTCTGACAGGCTGATGTGATGGCATTCCTCTGCAGCGACAAAGCCCCCCCCTTGTCAAGATCAAGTCTGAAGCCATTACAGGCTTCTCCACCTACTGCCTAGTCCTTGAGAGTCGAGAGCAGGGTTCAGCAAACTGGCTTAGGAGCTGTATGCAGTTCTTTTTGTATGCACATGTGGCTCTGAAGTAAATTTGTGTGTGTGTGTGTGGGGGGGGTGGATCTGGAGGATATGATTCAGATAATGGTGCTTTTCTTGGTTTGTAAACATATATTGATGGCTCTGAATTAATTTTTCAGTGGTTGTGAGGGACGGGATTGGCTCTTCCATCTCAAAAGTTTGTTGACCCCTGGCCCAGACTCTCTTTTGGCCAAATTCAAGGCACATTCCGGGCTACTCCATTGCTGTCCATTCCTCCAACCACGTGCTCAGCTAGATGGATCACTAGAGTACCATTTCCTCCAGGTAGGAAGATCTACTCAACCTCTCCACTCCCATCCCCCACTTCACCCCTACACCCATTCCCATCTGGCTTAGCTCCTTCCATTCCCCCTGGTGATTACAAGCTCCCTGCACTGCTCCCATCAAGCCCACCGCCACCTTATGCTGGTTTTAGAAGCTTTTGCTAAGTTCTTGAAGGCTTAGGACTTCGCTCCTCCTCCTGACTCCTGACTCTCAGTTCTCGACACCACACCCTACAAGTCCTGGCTGCACAAACACACGGCACCGGGTCCTGAGCTATCTGTCTCCGGTGGCCTCAGAAATGCTCACCCCCACGCATGTCACTTATGGACCCATCGAAGCCAGATATGAATTTGCATCCTTGGGTATCCAGGGTCTACAGGGACCCTCGTGCAAACACAAAGGACTTTCATGGTAGCCGGGCGATGGTGTCATCATTAGGACCGGCTGGATCTCTTATGAAACCTTTAATGCTGGCAACTTGACCTGATATATAAAACAGTCATCAAGAGCTATAAGACCAGGCCAGAGAGAAGCAGTTGGCCTGCTTGTGGCAGAAGGAATTCCTCAATGGGCCAAGGGAGTTAGGCTCCATTTGGCACAGGCCTGGTTTGTCCAAAAAGCAAGGGCAGCATAGACCCAATTGTCCCTTCTCCCACAGGCCGGGGCATCCTGGTGAAACACCATGGGCTGCTATCCTTGAGGCCAGCAGTTTAAAACCAGCAGCAGCCACCCATGGAAGAAAGACTTGGTTTTTCACTCCCATAAAGAGTTCCAGTCTCAGAAACCCACTCAGCCAGGCCTGTGTCTCTTCTTCCCCACTTCCTTTGGTCCTGATCTGTAGACCTTTCAAAGCCTACCCAGACCCCCTGACTGTCCTGACTCCCCGAGTCAGTGGGGGCTACCCCTACTGGCTCTGGGCTATAGGCTGGCTCCCACCAATGTGGAAGAAATTCTGATTTTTCCTCACCATCCTTCTTAGTAGACTGTAAGAGTGTCCCCTGGACTAGGCTCATTGAGCCAGCTGTAGTCTGGTAACAGGACTGTGGCTCTTGAGTTGGGTCACTACGTGTTGGAATCTGCCATGGCAGTCCGTTGGGGTGGGAGAAAACTCAGTATGTCTGGGGACTCACTTTTCTTCTCTGTAAATCAAAAGTGACCCTACAACTACCCTCCCCCCACCTCCTAATGCTGAGTATCATGATTTGATCATCCAGGGCCCTTCTCAGAGACGAGAAGGAAGAGGCGAGAGAAAGGTCACAAACAAATGCCCTGTTGGCGCATTGGCACTCAGCCACACTGTCTCTATCCCGGGGGTGGCCCTGGCCACTCACCGAGAGGATGCTGAGCAACTGGGCCACCTGGGCCCCCACCACCCGCACGTTGTTGGCAGCCTGCGTGTAGGTGGTTTGGGAGCCCTTCTTCCAGTCCACACAGATGCAATTCACCTCCTCCACCTGGAACATGTTCTGGGGTTGAGAGACAGAGGGTGTGAGCAAAATGACAACAGTCGGCCCAGAGAGAGCGTATAGCCCTTAGGCTGGCCTGCTGCCTGTAGGCAAAGGTTCAGCACAGGGAGCAGAGTTCCTCATTTCTAGAAAGGCAATTGTCCTCTTTTGAAAGGAGAGCAGCATAGGTTTAACCAGAAAGGAGAGGGAGGAAGAGTGTGTTCACGTGGCAAAGGCCACTGCTTCAGTTAACAGATGGATTCTGGAAACCTGACAAGGAGTTTCTATTTTAGCTTGAGGGGCATGGATGGGTTTCCTCTGTAAAGGATCTGTCAGCACTCTGGTGGAGTTCCTGTCTTTGAGTTCAGTTCTTGGGGTTGCTTAAAGGGCGGGCGGGGGTGGGGAGGGGGTGCTTAGTAGAGGATAGCCGCAGCATCCCCAGGCAGGTGGCAGGGCAAGAGGTGGATTGTACCTTGCACATGTTCAGCACCCAGTTCTCATCTCCCTTGTCGATGAAACCATGGATGATGAACCGGGTCTTCCGATCAGTTCGGAAATTTGACGCCTCAATAGTTGATGGATCAGAAGGCAGGAGAGTCTAGGCGAAATGTCGAACGGTGGCATATTATCTCGATCACCCAGGTCTGTGTCTCTCCTTCCCCACTTCCTTCAGTCCTGATCTTTCAAAGCCTACCCTGACTCCCTGGCTGTCCTGATTCCCCAAGTCAGTGGGGGCTGCCCCCACTGGCTCTGGACTACGGGCTGGCTCCCACCAATGTGGAAGAAACTCTAATCTTTCCTCCCCATCCTTCTTAGTAGACCGTCAGAGCTTCACCCCGGACTAGGCTCATTGAGCCAGCTGTAGTCTGGTAATTGAGGACCATGACTCATCAAGCAAATAACTCCCTGAAGACCGATTCTGTATAGGTCAACCTAGACCTGGGGCTGGAGGTAGGGAAGGAGGAATGGAGGGGGAAAGGAGTGCAGGAAGAAGAGGTAATCGAGATAAACAGCCTTCAACCTCAAGACCTCATGGCCTGTGGGGTGGCCCTGCCCCGTGTCCAGTGACAATGGTTTGAACATGACAAGAGGTCTCACCTGAAAGTTGTTGGGGTTTTCATTGGTGTAGAGCAGGAAACGGGTGCCGATCTTCTCAGGGCTCCAGGGGAGAACCTTCAGGGGCCGGATGGCAGTCCCAGCCCACGGCTCCACATCAGAAAAACACCCGAGGTCATTGAAGCAGATTTCTTTGGCTGGAGGGAGGCGGTGGTTATGCTGAAGGTTAAGTTCCCAAGGCCAGGTGCCAGGGAGGTTCCTGGCCTGGCCACTCTTCTGCCTGGAGGCAGTTGCAAGGCATGAAGAGTCTCCTCTGATGCACCTGCTGTTTTTCCCTCTCCTACTGCCCACCTACTGGCCAGGGCCAGCATCATTGGTCCCACTGATGTACCGACATGCCTCCCCTTAGAACTGAACAGTCTTGTGTTTCATCCTGAGAGCTTCTGATAAATGAATATGACTAATGTGGCCATGGAGAAAGCCATGCATGGTTGCTCACCCAAAGGTGGCAGAGTTGAGGCCCTTGGAAGACAGACCCAGTGGTTTCCTGAAACAGTGGCCATCGCAAAGTCTATGGAGTACCATTCTGCTTGGACTCACATTGCTATTTGTGAATGGCAACCGATTAATGTTAACAACAGATGTTGCCAAGTACCACAGTTACATGTGATTAGGAACATTTCATGTCTGACTTAGAAAACATGAGCTGGATTTGAAAACAGGCTACCAGGAGATTCTTGGGAGCAAGGCTCCCTTAAGCAGTCCAGCCGTTCTCCTAAGCAAAGGGCTGGTTCTGTACTGCTCTGCCCCCCAGAACCAGGGAAGCTTTCCCTGGTTGGTCCTGAGATCTTGAGTTTGGGTACTCCCTCCCCAAGGGGCAGAGGGGATGTCTCTTACCACTGGCTGCTCCCAGCAGAAACAATGTGATTGTCCAGGTGCTCAGCATCTACAATAAATTCAGCCATACTCAGCTTTCCCCGAGCATCCCCCAAAGCAATGAATAGACTGGAGAGCTCAGACCATGTGGCCTGATGTCCGTGTTACAGTGATGGGGTAATGGTAAAGGTGCCTTACCTTGTCCAATACTCTGGGCAGTCCCTTCCACTTGATCAAGTGCCCAGGTCACATTTTATATTCCCATCTTATCTTTTGAATGCCATTTCAAGGAAACAGCATGTGAAGATAGACTATGCTGTGTGCACTTTAATAGTTTAATCTGCACAAATACACAAAGGGAGATTAATACTAGTGGCCAGTCTTCCCACAAGTCTGGGAAGATGAAGGAATGATTGATTACAAAGGAGGGGGTATAATTGAGGGTGTGATTGTGAGCCAAGGGGACCTCATTTTTCCGATACTCTATTTCAACACCAAGTAGTTTGCAAGTCCCAATGAAGACCAGCAGCACATCTCATAGTGGAAGGTAGTGTTTTTTGCTTAGGGTAGATGAAAGCAAAGAGAGGCATCAGATTTAGAAAACTAACTCTCTGCTACTTTTCCTTTCTTCTCCTCTTCCATTTTTGTCACTTTTTTATTGGCACACTAGCAAGACTAAGCACACAAGTTTAGGTGACATTCTGCCACATTACCAGACATCCACAGTCCCCACAAGAGCTTCTAGTCATCTTTCGGGAATTTTCCTCACTTTCAACAGCCCTCAACTTTACCCAGGGGATGTCCTTCTCATAGACTAGTCCCTCCTGATAACACATTCAAATGAAGTAAGGCAAAGTCTTGCCCTCCTCAGTCCTAATGAACATTCTGGTTCTATCTCTTCCAAGACAGATTAGCCTATCTTTCTGGCAGGACATGGTCCCTTCAATCTTCTTTGCCAACAGAATAATTCAAATGCATCAGTTGTCCAATCTTCTTTACTTATTGTCCAGTTTTCATATGCAAACAAAACAATGGAAAACACTGTTTTGAGTCAGTGAACCTTAGTTTTCAAGGTGACACCTTGACTTCTCAACCCTTTAAAGAAGTCTTTTGAAGCAGATTTGCCTAATGCATCTAGTACAGTCCCTTATTTGATGTCTTGAGTTCTCCTTCCATAAGCATTGAGGGTGAATCCAAGTAAGACGAAATCCTTGACAACTTCAACATTTCCCTGCTTTTCATGGGTCCAGGGTGAGCATTTTATTTTCTTCATGTCCAGTTGTAATTCCTACTGAAGACCATAGCTTTGATCTTCTTCAGCAAGTGCTTCAAGAACGCCTCAATTTTCAGCAAGTGAAGTTGGGTCATCTCTATATTGCAAGCTTTTAATGCAACTTTCTTCAATCCTGATGTTAACTTCCCAAATTGTTTGCTCACTATACAGATTGAACAAGTATGGCAAAAAGTTATAACCTTAACCCCTACCTCTCTTCACCTAAAACCAAGCAGTATCCTCTATTCTGTTTCCTGGTCTATGTAGATATCTCACAATTAAGTTTCTCCCTCTCTCTCCACACACACACACACACACACACACACACATCTATACACTGCTCTGCAGTCCCTTTTAGCATCGCTTGAGCATAGTTCCCACCAATATACAAGCTGCCACAGTCTGACAAACTTACCGATGAGTGGTGGCCTCTGACCATAATCCCCATTAACCACCTATTCCAGTTATCTATTGCTATGCTGGAAGTCATAACTTAATGGCTCAAAACAACAACTGCAATTGTATTGCAATCACACTGTAATTCTGAATTGCTGCATTCAGAAGGTATCAAAGGGCCACATCATCAGTCCAACTCCGTCTGTTGATTTTCCCTGGATCCTTTGAACATTGCACACCTGTCCTGTGAGACTGGCCCTTCAGGGCCTGCCATAAATGACACACAAATACAGGCATCTTTGAGCAGCCTGGCCGATTCACACAGCAGGGTTGATACGCCTTCACATGGCAAACACCATTGGCCATCCCACCCTTTAAGTAAATATGTCCTAATATCAAAGTTCAAAAGCGCCCTGAATGGTGTAGTGGTTACAGCACTTGGCCGCTAGCCAAAGAGTTGGTGGTTCAAACTGGTGCATGGGAGAAAAATGTGGCAATTGGCTTCTGTAAAAATTACAACCTTGTTGAGGCAGAGCCCCGGTGGCATAGTGGTTGTGTGCAGGACTGCGGCCACTGGATTGGCGGTTCAAATCCAGCAGCAGCTCTCCAGGAGCAAGGCTGGGTCTCCTACTCCCACCAGAAGGCAGTGATGCCCCTCCCCCCCAAAAAACAGACAAAGAAATGACAACCTTGGGAGCTTTGGGGGCAGTTCTACTTTGACACAAATAGAGTTGCTCTAAGTCACAATTGAACCTATGCCAATGGATTTAGTTGACTTTTTTTTGTCATGGATTTAGTTCTTATTTTAATTTTTTGGTCCAAATTCACACCCCTCCCAGATAATCAAAATACTTGAGTACAAACTAAAGGCCTCTCCTGTTGCGGAAAGAGGAAAGCCTTCTCTGGCAGGAATAAAGACGAGCAGCTGACAGCAAGTGAGGCTTAGCAGGTGCAGACAGAATACTAAGCGTGTGTGTTACCCAGTTGAAGCCTGGGCGCACAACCCCAGGAGGTAAGCGCTGAGCGCTGCCTCCAAGTCTAGATGTAGAAACCGAAGCCCAGAAAGTAAGGGACTTGCCAACAATGCCATCAGTTAGATTTGGTAGACGGGATTTGAATTTTGGCTCTGCAAAGTGATATCTAGAGTCAGTAAATACTTGGAAAAATACTTAACAAGATTGATTAAACTTATAGAGCCCATGGTCTCTGTGGGGGATATACCATATGTGGGGGGATACTTTTACGGAGTAAGTGAAAATAGAACATACCATTCTGCTTAGCCTGGTTGACCTTTCCCATGTGATGCTCCAGTATTGAGGAATCTAAGTTGTAATAGTCTGCTCACATGGCCTAGGACATTGCTGGAGCAATTCACAAAGTTGATGGCAAGCCGAAAGAACTGAAGAAAAGAATGTAAGCCTCAGTTTGTAATATCGAATGATTCTTTGGGAAAAAAAAGAATGACTGGGGCATGAAGCATCAAAAGAACATGGAAAGAATACACAGAGTCACTGTACCAGAGAGCACGGACTTCAATCATTGGAGGTGGTAGCATATGATCAAGAACGAGTGATATGGAAAGAAGGTCAAGATGCACTGCAAGCATTAGCTAAAAATAAGGCTCCGAAATTTGATGGAATACCAGGGGAAATACTTCAACAAACTGTACCAACTGCTCTAGGCCAAGACATTTGGAAGAGAGCTACCGGGTGGCCATTCAAAAAAAATTTTTTAAAAGATCCAACAGATTTCAGAAATTATCAGATGATATCATTAATATCACATGCAAGTAAGATTTTGCTGAAGATTATTCAAAATCGGTTGCGGCAGTGCATCAACAGACATCAGCCAGAAATTCAAGCCAAATTCAGAAGAGAACTTGGAGTGAGGGATATTACAGCTGATGTTCATGGAATCTTGCTTGACATCAGAGACTACCAGAAAGATGTTTACCTGTATTTCTTTGGCTACACAAAGACATTTGACTGTGTGTTTCCTAGCAAAACAGGAATAATATTGTACAGAATAGGAATTCTAGAACATGTAGTTGTGCACATGAGAAATGGTCCATAGACCAAGATAGTCCTTCAAACAAAGGAAGGAGGTTCTGCGTGGTTTCAAATCAGAAAAAGTATCTGGCAGGGTCTTTTTGCCATATTTGTTGAACCATATGGTGAGCAACTAATTCAAGAAACTGGCCTGTATGAATAAGAAAAAAACAGCAGGGTTGGGGAAAGGTGCATCAACAACATGCAGTATGCAGATGACACACCTCTGCTTGCTGAAAGAGAAGTGAAGACGACTTGGAGCATTTAGTCAAAGACTACCTATGGCCTTCAGGATGGATTACACTGGATATAAAGGAGAAACAATCCTCACAACTGGGCCAACAAGCAGGATCATGATACACAGGATTTCATTCGTCTCTTGAATCCACAATCAACACCCAAGGAAGCAGCAGGCAAGAAATCAAACGATCCAATGCACTGGGCAAATCTGCAAAATTGTGAACATTTTTCAAAGTATTAAAGAGCAAAGATGGCACTTTGAAGACTAAGGTGCACCTGAGCAAGCCGAAGTCTTTCCAGTCACCCATAGACATGTGAGGCCTCCATGATGACAAAGGAAATGGAAAAAGTGATGCCTTTGAATTCTTGTGTTGGTAAAGAAGAACAGATATATATGTCCCGGGAGAAGTACTGCTAGAACGCTTGTTAGAAGCGAGCATGGTGACTCTGTCTTATGCACTTTGGTGTCAGGAGAGACTGGTTAGTGGAGAAGGACATCGTGTTTGGTAAGAGTGGCAGTGAAAAAGAGGAAGACCCCCCAATGAGACGGATTCTCATAGTGAGGCAACAATGGGCTCCAACACTGGAGTGAGAACAGCGCTGGACCAGGCAGTTTCATCCTGCTGTCAGTATGGTCTCTGTGAGTCAGAACCAACTTGATGGTATCTAACAGCAAAAAGAGTGACATGGCTATGTGTCTAAAGCATTTGCCCATTTCATTCTCATGACATGGTAGCGCTTGATGCAGAATGAGCTTCGTGATCATCAAGTCTTGAGTGGTAGGTAAATTGCTCAGTAGGCAAGGTAACATGGATCTGTTGACCTCTCTGACATTAGAGCTTCCTTCTCTCCTCTTAGCCTTATGCCCACAGCCACAGTAACTTTCATGGAATAGGCCAAGTTCTTCAGTTGGACATGTCAAGTCTTCCACCCCTTTAAGACTCTTCCTCACAGTCTGAAACACTTTTCCAGACCTCCTCTGGATTCATTTCTTTTCATCATTCAACAATTTGCTGAAATGTTATTTCTTCAGTAAAGAAAAAAGGTTATTTTTCCCCTTTTAGTTTCTCCAATGCCATCCTGATTCAGGCCATGACTCCCCGGACTCTCGTCATTTTCTTTGTAATGATTTGTCAGGTTGTACTGATTTGTCTTAATTACTTGCTTTTTTTAAAACATATAACTTCAAACACTATTCCTGGAGGACAGATCCTTTGCTACTAGAAATGGTTTACAACCTGCATGTTGTTTTGCCACCCAAGTTTTTAGACTCTGCAGTTCATTTTTACTGGCAGTAACAAAGGACATGAAGGGTCCTGCAGATGTAGTGGTTCTTTGTCAGGCTGCTAAGCACAAGGTCAGTTTGAAGCCACTGGTCACAAAGCAATCTGAAACTATCAGTCACTCGATGGGAGCACGATGAGGCTTCCTCCTTCTGTAAAAAGTGACAGTCTCAGAAAGTCACGGGGCAGTTCCACCCTGTCCTTTAGGGTTGCTGCAAGTCAGACTCAATTCCATGGCATGAGCAGGACAGTGAAGTCCCTGCACACACTGGATCAGTGTTTTATCACAGTCTCTCTCACCTCTGCTAGGGCACTTTGGCCATTCTTTGCATGCACATGTCTCTGAAGGCTTATGAAAGCATTCAAGAATTGTTAGTGAAGCAGCCAATTCACCACAGGGAATCTATGAATAAGGATGATCAACTAAAGTATATGCCTGGAAAATTATTCCATGTAGAATAATCTCTGTCTCTCTTTTTTACCAGTTGCACAGTATTCTGTTATGTTTTTGTTGTTAGGTATCATTGAATTGATTTAAACTTATGTGACCCCAGGTGACAAAAAGGAATTGCTCCACAGGGTTTTTTGGACTGTAATATGTCAATTTAGTGCATCCAATCTATTCTCAAAATTGTCTCTAAATTCAGTGAAAAGGGGGAACAGGTTGCAGCGGCTGCAATCATAGGCTCAGGCAGAGGAATACTTGCAAGGACTGTGCAGGACCAGGAAGTGTTTTATTCAATTGTGCATAAGGTCACTGTAGGTCAGAACCAAATTGATGGCACCTAATAACAATAACAACAACAACAACAACAATTTGTATAGAAGCAGTTTCCCAGCTCTTTCTCCTGAGGTGTCCAAATTGCTGAGGGCTTAACTATTGAGCCAACAAGACTCACTTATTCTGCTATTGAGTGATCACTTAACTAGTCCCTTATTGATGGTCAATGGGTTGTTTCCAGTCATTCTCTATAAAAAATTGCCTTACTGTATATTCCTTTGGTGGTCATTTTCCACCTGGGTAGATGGATGTGTGGGATCAATTCCTGTATGTGAGATTTAAAGGGAAAATATATATCCATGCCTAATATGGTGATTGTTTTTGCTACCCCAAGTTTTCAACAGTTAAATCCCATTATCAGCAATCTGTGTGTCTGCTGTCTGTCCCCTTGGCTCTCCTCCTGCCTCCCCTGAAACAACAGAGAAGGGACCAATAGTTATTTAAGCAAGGAACTGTTCAGAGGTAGATTCAGTGTGTTGTTGTGAAAAAAATGGAAATGTAAAGGGTTTTGTTGGAAGAGTAATGGGAGTCTCATAACATTCATGCAATTGCTGAGCCAGAGGAATTCCCTAAATAGGACAACTTTGAAGACCTCACATGCTATCCTTAGATTTTTCCTCTGTATTGAATCCTGTTCTGCTATGTAAACTCCCTGATTCTGTATATCTCAGTTCAGAATTCTTTCTTGTTTTTGCTCCTGGTAGGCCAGGAGTCCTCCCTGAACTAATGGACTCTGGAGAATGTGTCAATTGGCAGTTCTGATGGTGAAGGTGGTGGAGGCTGTGGGTCACTGCAGGAAGTAACTAATCTCATAGTCATAAAATAACCCTTCTCGACCAGCTGACTCCAGTGATACAAAACAGGACACTCAAACAGTACATAGTTCATGGCTGGAAGCCAGTGCGCAGGGGATGTCTTCAAAGTATTGTGCGTGTGTAATCCCTTCACATAAAGAGGAATTCTCAAGGGTGAATGACAATGCCAGAGATCAGCTTTTCTGGTTTTCAACAGAAACCTGGACAGCACTTCTGTGCTGTTTTAAGAAGGAGCCCCAGATTCCACAAAATCAGCTGCTTCTATGAAAGTACTATTGTGAAGTATGTTGTTTTCAACAAACATCAAAGGACAGTGGGCCAAAAAGAAGCCCTCGCTTTTGAAGACATAAAGGAGGAAAGCACAGTAATGGAAAACCAGAATCTAAAATTCTGTTGGCCCATCTCTGGGAAAATTCTCCTGGGACCGGACTGTTTCATGCTGAGAGTATTGATGAATGGACAAAATCTTTATTTAGCCTCCATATTATTCATTTTAATTTTTTAATAATTAAGACCTCTGATGCCAGTGGAAGGAGCCATGGTGTATGTTGGGTTAAGGGCTGGGCTGCTGATTCAATCCCAAGGTTGCTGATTCAAACTCACCAACTACTTCTTAGGAAAAATATGAGACTATCTGCTCCAACAAAGATTTACATTCCCAGAAACCCAAAGGAGCAGCTCTCCTCTGTCCTATATGGCTGATATGGATCAGAATACATCCAATGGCAATGAGTTTCGAGACCAGAGGAATCCCTGATGGCACAAAGAGTTAAGCACTCAAGTAGGATTCCAAACATGGGCTCTTCCAACTCAGAGATGTCTTAACAGACTGGCTTCGCAATTTACTCCTGAAAATCCAATACCAAACCAAACCAAACCAAGCCAAGCTCACTGCCATCGAGTTAATTCCAGCTCATTGTGAACCCGAGAAGACAGTAGGATTGCCCCCGTGAATTTCTGAGACTGTGACTCTTCATGGGAATGGAAAGATTCTGAGTTCCAGAATTACCACTGTAAAATACCCAAGTGTCTCAACTTCAGCAAACAATCACAAGATATGCAAGAACATAGGAGGAGATAGATCAATTTTTTGAAATGCTGGAATTAGTCCTAAGGGAACAAAATGGGAATAATGGGAACAAACGCACACTTTCAAACAGCAGTGTTAAGTGTGTTAAAAATGCAAAGAACACTTAGACAATGAACTAAAGAAGATTGGGAAACAAAATAAGAAACCCACTACAGAGATAGAATTCATTAAAAACCCAAAATAAATAGAAATTCTGAGATTAAGGGGTAAAATAACAGAATTGAAAATGTAAGGGAGGAATTTGACACTAGATTTGAGCATACAGAGGTCAGAATGCATAATCTGGAGGATATGGGGTGTTAGTGTTAGTCTGGGTTGACTAGGGAAACAAATTCATAGACACACATGTGTATAAGAAAGAGGTTTATATATAAGAACAGTTGAATATTGAGGAAACATCCCAGTCCAGTCCAAATCAAGTCCATAAGTCTGATATCGGCCCATATGTCTGCTACCAATCTATAAAGTCCTCTTTAGGCTCACAAGACACATTCGATGATGCCAAATGTGAGAGGATCACAGGCCAGTGGGTGGGAAGTTTTGTGGTTTCAGTAGTGTTGTTAATATCTCTGTGCTGGCAGGGGTTTCCACATGGCTTCTCTGGCCCCAGGGGTCTGGTTGTATTAGGTTAGGTCCATATGGTGTCTCCAGCCTCCAGGGCATAGCATCATGTGTCTTGTCAGTAGAGCATCTCCCAGAGAATGAGTCAAGAAGGAAAGTGTCACGTCTCTAAGGAGAAAAATACAGTAGTACCCAGAATTCTCAGGAGAAGGACATGCCCATACAGAGACCTCATTGACCCGATTGACAGACTAGATTTCATCTCTTCACTCTTAATCCTCTCAAGTTCCAAATCGACACCAGATTAGGTAACTACCCCACATGGTAATTGAATTTATCAAGTCTCAGGAGAAAGAATTAAGAGCCCTGGTGGTGTAGTATTAGGCATAGGAACAAAGAGATGTGGACAATGTCAAGTGACACGGTGAGGCACAAACAACAAATATGACACAAAAATATGAGTGCCCAGACAAAGAACGTGAAGCAAGGATTAGAAAGGATATTCTAAGATATAATAACAAGACCATTTCTAGACTTGAATAAGGAGTTTAATCTGAAGATCCAAGAAGCTAGGTGAACACCAAGCAGGATATATCCAAAGAGGTTTAGACTATGGGTCAAAGAAGACACAAGATAAAAGAAAAAAAATCTAACAAAATTTTAAAAGTATGTCTGTTGTTAGGCATTACTCAAATGTAAATAGTCTAAAGTCTTCATGCTAATGACAGAGAATGATAGAATGGATAAAAACAAACAAAAAAATATAACCCACTCTTATACTATCTACAAGAGGCATATCTTAGGCCCAAAGACAGAATCAGACTGAAAGTGAAAGGATTGAAAAATATCCCATGCAGCTAACAACCAGTAAGCAAAAGAAAGTGAGAGTGGCCATACTAAAAGCGGGCCAAATAGATTTTAAATTGAGATCTGTTGTAAGAGATGAAAGAAGCGGGAAACACAGGAAAGATGTGGCTAAGTGCTGTTCTTTTGCGGGGACTGCAATCAGTGACTCGAAGCAATTGTGCATGAATCGTTAAATGGAAAACTGCTGATTTCCTCTGTGAACCTTCATACAATTCAAAATAAAATGCTAAAAAGACATGAAGACAGATATTACATAATAATAACAAGGTGGCTCCACCAAGAAGACACAATACTGATAAATATATATTTACCTAACATCAGGGCCTCATAATAGATGAAAGAAATACAGAAATTTCTGAAAGGAGTAATAGGCAACTTCACAAAAGTAATTGAAAACTTCAACACACCTCCTTCAATATAGGGCAGAACACCGAAAAAGCAGGTAAGTTGAATGTATCGCTCTGAGGGGAAAATAAAAATCTTCAAATCGTGAACCAAAATTATCCCCTGATGAATATTTAAACTAAATGGTTGGTTGGTTAAACTAGAATAAAAAAGATGCACATGAGCATTGCACAGTGTTCAAGAATTATCTTTATGAGATGACAGTGTCAAGAGTAACTCTGAAGTATGAAGTTTAGCAGGTAGTGAGTCTGTGTTAGAGTTGATGAAATAGTCTGGGGAGAATTAGCATCAATGGTGACACAATGTGAAGAATAGGAGCAGCGTTATTGAATTGTGCTTGTAGGAACTGGTGCATGGGTGCATTTTCTGCTGCATACATTTTCACCCAAATGATATTTTAAAAAAGTTATTAGAGGGGATTCGCAAACTGCTTTGTTATGATGAAAATGGTTACCTTTCTTAATAAGTTATCTGTCATTGGTTAGTAAGTACATGTGTTTTTTTGGGGGGGCATGACTGCCCTCAGGTGGTGGGAGTAGGAGGCCCTGTCTTTGCTCTGTGGAGCTGGAATTGAACCTCCATCCCAGTGGCACACAGTCTCACACACAACCACTACGCCACTGGGGCTCAGACCCAACAGATGTGTTTTTAACATTTAAATTATTTAAAACTCCTTTGTTTTATCTTATAACTCGAGAGTTATCAAATGGCTCTTTTATCCATTTATTTTATTATTAATTATCTATCACTCATTTAAAGTCTTGAAGAACAATGATGTTCCTTTGAAACTTAAAGTGCACCTGACACTCTGTGGTATTTCAATCACCTCATATACCTGCGAAAGTTGAACATTGAATAAGGAAGACCTAAGAAGAATTGATGCATTGTAATTCTGATGCTGACTATGAATATTGAAAGTACCCAGACTGCCAAAAGAACAACAGAATCTATCTTGGAAGAAGTACGACAAGAATGCTCCTTGCAGAGCTGAGCCCCAGTGGCATAGTGGTTGAGTGTGGGCCTATGGCCCACTGGATTGGCAGTTCAAATCCAGCAGCAGCTCTCCAGGAACAAGACTGGGCCTCTCACTCCCACCAGAAGGCAGTGATGCCCCCCCCCCCAAAACAAAACAGCAACAAGGAAGAATGCTCCTTGCACACAAGAATGGCAAGACTTCGACTGACGTACTTTGGGCATGTTATCAGGAGAGATACAGTTCCTGGAGCAGGGCATCGTGCTCGGTAAAGTGGAGAGGCATCGACAAGAGGAAGACTCTCAGCAAGTGGACTGACACAGTGGTGGCCACCATGGGCTCAAATGGAAGAGCAGTTGTGAGGATGGGGCAACACCAGGTGGTGTTTTGCTCTGTTGTACACAGAACTAACTGCCGTGTATGGTTAGAACCAACTGGAAGGCACCTAATAACAATTGCAGGCATTCATTAATAAGTCTCTGCGTGGCACAAGTGGTTTGTGGCGAGCTGGTAACCCAACAGTTAGCAGTACAAGTGGACTAACTAGTCAGCACCACATAGCCTAGCTCTCATCAAGCTTAATTGTGTTTACTGTGCTCAGCAATTGGTCCTGGGTTTTACCACATCTGTGATGGGGTAGGGGGTCAGATGCAGTTGTGCTCTGCAGAATGAAAGGAAGACACAATTGGAGCTACGTGTGCCTTGCTTACTGGGCAATGTGGCTGATTGGGCACTTAATGGCACTATGGAAGAAAGTTCTGATGACGTGCATCTGTAAAAATTACAGTCAAGATCCCCTATGGAGACATTGTACTCTGTAGCACAGTCTCAAAGCATCGATTGGAGCTGGTAAGAATGGGTTTTACTTTTTCTTTTAAAAATTATTATTTATTATTGTGGTGGTCATGTGCTTATGTTCATTTCATGATTGAGATGTAGGGGTAGAGTCTAGCCTGTTAATCTGGAGATAGCCATTGAGTAGCCAATGAGGCCTCCGTGTAGGAATGGCTTTCTCCTGAGACTTCTGGGAAATCTTGCGATATTTCCCTCATGCAGATGAGACACTAGCTCCCCAGTTGTTGGGAGTTAGTTTCAGAGATGTGAATCATGGACAAAACAAGATGACAGCGTCTGAGTTGCTGAAGGACCTGGAGGAGAAGCCACACTGCCTTAGCCTGATGGAACCAGACCTCTGAAGCTGGCAAAGCCATGTGGAGAGCCCTGCCAGCACTGAGTTGCTTCTATCATCACTGGATGCTGTTGATGGACTCTGAGCCCTGGACGTGAGGAGCATGGGGAGACCCCTGCCAGTGCCGGGACTCTGTACCCACTCACCTGTGACTTTGTGAGTTGGAAGGAGACGTTATAGACTGGTATCAGGCATATGGGATAATATCGGACTTGTGACTTTGAACTGAACTGGGTTGGGATATTTTCTTAATGTCCTATTTATCTAGTATATAAACCACGCCCTTATATCTATATACCTGTCCATGAATATGTTTCTTTAGTCTACCCGGACTAACACAATTATCATTATCCTGCCTGAGGCTATCAGTTCAATTATAAACATTTAGTTTCTTTTTTTATTTCCCCACCCCTATAAACATTATTATTAATTATAAACATTTGGTCATTTAGCACGCACTCTGTGCTAGGCATTGTGCTAATCTTTCTTTAAAAAATCATTTTATTAGGTCCTCTTACAGCTCTTACAACAATCCATACATCAATTGTATCAAGCACATTTGTACGTATGCTGCCATCCTCCTATTCAAAACATTTTTTTTTCTCCTTGAGCTCTTTGTGACAGTCACCTAATATGGTGTGTTTGAGGACTAAGAGTGTCGGGGTGAGGTCTATCCTGTCAATCTGGAGATAGCTGATGAGACCTTTGTGTGGACATGGCTTTCTCCTGAAAATTCTGGGAAATCTGGCTGTATTTATCCCTTAAAGGTAAGAGACTGACTTAGTCCCTTAGAGACACCCTACTGAAAAGACAGAAGGCCGACTCCCTGTGAGACATCCTGGAGGAGAAGTCACATGGACCCACCCTGATGGAACCAGACCTCTGAAGCCAGAGAAGCCACTTGGACACTCCTGTCAGCACTGAGATATTTACAATGACACTGCATCCAAAGGCATTCTACCCATTTCCCCCTCCCTTTTCCACCCTTGCTTCCTCATGAACTCTTGATAATTTATAAATTTTTATTATTCCAACTTATACCAACTGTGGTCTCCCTTTGTCCATGTTTTTCTGTTGTTCTTCTCCCTGGGGGTGCGGTTATATGTTGATTATTATGATCATTACCCTCCTTCTCTCCCCACCTTCCCCCTACCCTCTGGAAGTGCTACTCCTATTATTATTCCTGAGGGATTTATCTGTCTTGGGATTCCTTATGTTGAGAGCTCTTATCTGTACCAGTGTACATTCTCTGGTCTAGCCAGGTTTGTAAGGTATAATTAGGGTCATGATAGTGGGGGGAAGAAAGCATCAAGGAACTAGAGGAATGTTGTATGCTTCCTCAGTGTTCTACTGCACCCTGGCTGGCTCGTCCCTTCCTTGTGACCCTTCTGTGAGGGAATGTCTAATTGTCTACAGATGGACTTTGGGTCTCCACTCTGTCCTCTTGATTATTCACATTGATATGATTTTTGGTTTGGGGTCTTTGATGCCTGATACCTGATCTTGTTGGCACCTCATGATCACACAGGCTGGTGTGCTTCTTCCACGTGGGCTTTGTTGCTTCTTTGCTAGATGGCTGATTGTTTACCTTTAAGTCTTTAAGACCCCATACCCTATATCTTTTAATAGACAGACATCATGAGCTTTCATCACCACATTTGCTTATGCACCCATTTCGTCTTCAGCAATCAATCGTATCAGGAAGATGAGCATCACGGAATGTCACTGGGTTATTAGAACAAAGTGTCCTTGCATTGAGTAGAAGCTTAGTGTTCATCTGCTACCTTAATATTTAACATATATGTACACTGATCTATGACCCTATATCACTATATATAATTATATTTACGTATGTATATGCCTATATTTATACCTATGTAAATAATATCCTTTGCCTCTTAGTTCTTTCCTCCATTTCCTTTTCATTTTCTCCTGTCCTGCTATTACGTTCAATCTTCATTTGACTTTTAGGAATTCCTCTCAGCTACATTGCACTTGATCAAGCCCCATGAGGCATTCTATGTCCTCCTCAGCATCGGTTTTGGATCACTTGTTTTTCTCTTGTCTTTGGGTTTGTTGGGTCCTCCCTTCCTTTCCCCAACACCTCCCTCTCCCATATCTTCCCATCTTTTTATGGACAAAATGCTATCAATGCACTTATGGCTCCAAAGTTTCTATAGCCACCTTAAATCTTTACCTCCAACCACATAGTCATTATGTCCAGATGACTTGATGCCATCGGTTGTCTTTCTAACAAACGTCTTCAATTCGACGCAACTAACACGGATCTTCTGCCCTTCCTTCCCACCTTATTCCACCCCAAACATTCTCCCTCTCAGCCCATGGCAACTCCATTCTTCCAGCTGTTCTCCCCCCAGACCCTGACTCCTCTTTCTCATTCACCCATTCTTCTTCTACACGGTTAAGGTACTTTGGTGATGCTCTGACTGACATGCACCAATGAGCACGTTCCATGTCCTTGCCACAGACCAATCAAAGTAAGTCCCACATGCACATCCTGTTCTTCATGGAATACAGATCTACAGACCCAGTTTTTGTAGGCAGTCATCCTTCACAGGAGACGGGGGACATGGATGGCAGAGCATGGAGACAGAAGAGGCCCTTGAAGTTGCTAAACCAACAGAACCTGAAGCCTATCCCCCGACCCTGATCTCTGACTTTGACAAATCTTTGCGCCAAGGCATTTTCTTGTTGCTTTAAACCAGTTTTGGGGTCCCTGGGTTGCACAAATGGCTTGAAACCAAGAAGATTGGTGACTTGAACCCACCTAGCAAAGTCATGGAACAAAGTCTCGGTGATCTACTTCCATAAGGATAAAAAGCAAAAACAAAAGGCCCCAAACTAAACTCTTCCCCAAGCCTATTCCAAATCACAGCAACCCAATGTCAAAATTTTTACTTTTTTGTTTTGAGAATGATGATAACAACCAATGTAAACATGTGCTTGACACGGGGGATGGATGGCTTATGATAAGTGTTGCGCAAGACCCCAATAAAATGACTTCTTAAAAAATTTATTTTTTATAAGAAAATCTTACCAGCTCAGTTCTACTCTAAAAACACAGTACTGCTAGGTGTCAGACTGGGCTGGACAGCAATGAGCTTTAGACTCTTGCAAATGCAGGCCTCTGAAGTCAAACATATGGTCCCATGAGGGCCTCCAAGGTTTGCTCAATTTGCATAGCTTTGGTGACACACTAAGGGAGATCATGCTTTCATTATCACATGGCTAGTCATCGTACCCTCTCTCTGGCTGTGTTCTTCCTACGACGTCACCTTATCAAGTCTCTGTCCTCCCTTTCAGTCCCTTTATCGTTCAGATGACTTTTGGACATGGCCTAGTTTTAAATACCTTGACTCAAGTGACTCCATTCATTATTACTTTAATGGTAAAATAGTCACTAAAATGATTTTTCTTCCCGAATTCATGCCAGGCATGCACCAGCGGGATATACAGAGAACATGACCAATGGAATAGACAGAGAAGAGGGCAAGTCCTGATAATATACAGAGATTACAGTTGAAGTTGGGGGAAGCCTTGGGGGTCATGGGAATAGAATCCATTTTTAAGGGAGTATAGGTCATGGAGATGATGACACGTCTCCGGAAAGAAAGAATGTCTATATGCACATTTAAGAAGAAACGAGAGTTTCACATATCAGTAGACCAGGGGAAAGAATATTGTAGGAAGAATGATTGCCAGTGTCCTAGAGCACGGCGATGTCAGAAAGAATCTGATATCGCTGTCCTGTGGAGAGGGATGGCGGTGAGGTTGGGGACTAAATCAAAACCGGATCAAGAGGGATCTGGCAAGACTCCCTAACAAATGTTGCCTCTGTCCCGTGGCAACTGGGATGAAACTTGGGCTTTATAAAAATCAAAGAGGTTTCAGGGAGGAGCAGCACCTAGGCACTCAACTGAGAGGGAAAAAATTCAGAAACATGATCTCTGCCTAGTCCACATCTCCTTCTGTGTTATCTTTTCTTAGATATCTGATTTGGAAAAAGCGTAGAGGATAGAAAAGTGGGAAAGGATGGGAGACAGGCCGCAGTCTTGAAAACTCTAGGAATCAGTCCTAGCCTGCAGACCTGGGGTCCCCGTAAGTGGGAATGGACTTAAAGGCATTTTTGATAGGAGTCCAAGAAGGTAGAAACTTAGTAGGGGTCCATTTTGAACCTAAAAGTAGACATTAAAGGATCAGAATGATTCTCGTGATTTTAAATGGACACAGTGGTACTATCAAACAAACAATATGCCCCAACTCAAATGCCGCAGAACATTCAGGCTGTCCCTGATTTATAGTGGTATATAAGTTACAATTAACCATATAGAAGACTATCATCATCTTTTGTTTGTTTGGTACCTCTTACGATTAGAGATATGCACACATAACAGCAGTGAATATTCTGCCAATGCTCTCCTTAGAAGTTCAATTCTATGATTTACTGTTCAATACATCCCCCTAGAGATTTAGTTTTCTAAACTAAAGGGCTTTAGTTGCTGAGAAACACGAACCCAAACACTGATTTCTTTGCTGAAGTGCATTGGTAGATTCAAAAAGTGGAGACTATTACAAAATAAATGGAGAAAACAAGAGAAAAGAACATACAGGCAACTCACACTAATCTTCTGACTTGAAGATTAACAATAATCCAGATGATCCAGAACCTTCCATAAGTGAAGTTACTACCACAACAGGGAAAATGCCAATGTTGCCCAATCCCTTCTTATCATCTGAGCAAGTTTTTATGATTTGTGTTAGATTTTAGGTATGTATTGAAATAGAGCTATAAGTTTATATGTCATGTTTTCAACTTTCAAAGATAAATCAAGATTAAAGGTATAGAGATACTGGTGATAAAAAGGTAACAGTAATGGAAATTTTAAAAAGAAAAAAAGAACACAGTGAGGTATTCGACTTATATTAGGACTAATCTAAGAGAGTTATCACAGCAGAGTCTGGTAAGTCTGTATTTAAAAAAATTCAGCAGTCATTCACAATTCTCAGATCCAATCAATGTTTTGGAATTTTAATCACTTTATGCAAAAGTCTCATTGAAAAGTACAGACACTGATGACAAAAGAAAAACATGTATTGCTTCACCACCAGATTTTATTAGCAGTAGGAATCGGTGGTCACTGGTCTGCGGTTTCCTAGCAGGGGCTGAGGGTCAGCAGAACCTCCTCCCTCACAGTTTCTTGACTACAGAAGTTGAACCTGCGGAGAAAAGCACACAAACCCTCACCCTTAGAGACAAGTACCTGGTGTGCGGAGAGCAAGAACACGAGGTGGGAGGTCCCTGCTCTTTCTCTCTAGGACTCAGCCTGCACCTGAGACCCAGACCCTGGCTGTGGGAAGACATATGTTGTAGAAAGGATTGACTTCTCCATTTCTATTCTTTTAGGGCTGTGCAATTCCAGAGAGAAGAGCAGTTAGGACTCCCAGAAAAGGGTTCCCTACTTTTTATGCCCTTAATGCACCATAAGGAACATTGGTGACACTGTCAGAGTATGTGCTATGCAACTCACTGCAAGGTTGAAAATTCCAGCCCACCAGCCCCTCTGTGAAAGAAAGATAAGGCAATCTATGTCTGTGAAGATTTACAGCTCCGGAAACCCTTAGATCTACTCAACAGGAGTGGGTTTGGTTTGGACTGAGGTGAGACCTTATAAAACATTCCACCCAATGGCCATTGAATGAAGCATTTCTCCAGCCTGGAGGTCCTGCGGGAGTCCTGGGCGTTGTGCCCTGTAGTCTGTTCAGAAGGATATATCCATGATCTTAGGCAGTTTCTCCATGTATATGTTGAAAAATGCCCTACTGAATATTCGGGGGTGGGGTGGGTGTATGTGAAAATCTCTGGGGTTCTCCCCTTGTGCGCCTCTCTCCTCTGAGCATTGCTGTGGAGGAAAGTCTAGTTACCCTGGTATGTCTGGATCTTGTATCTCCTCCACCAAGGCCTGTCTCTGGGCTCTGCCTGCAGGGCTCAGTCTTATGCCACATTGCAACTCTCAGGGCAGTTAGTGGGGGCAATTGTGAGGCCCGGTTTGCTTCTTCCTCATATGTTAGGGATCCTGGCCCCTTTTAGCATAATATCTAGTGTGTTGGAAATTGTCGCATCATGTATTTTGTCAGAATCATTATTGTTTCAGTTGGGAAGGTGTATGTAGTCTCTGTGACTCCGTTTTTCAGGACGCCAAAGTCTCATCATTGTGTTTTTATGAAGACCGACTGAATGTGATGAAGGCAGAAGCAGTTACATTGTGGTCAAGGATTTAGCTTAATTCTCAAAACCCTTGCATTAATATTGATATTTTTATTATCATCATCAGTTCAACTTTTCTGATGGGTCACCATGGCAAGCCCTCTTGGGCTCACCCATCCCCTAGTCTTTGTTATTATCTAGGGTGGATCTCCTGGATCTCTAACTGGATTCAGGAGCCAGTGATTCCAGTCTGTTTATATCCTTTGAAGCTATTAACCCCCCCCCCCATTAATATCGGTATTAATTTGGTGAACACAGAAAACTTGGGGAGGAGATGCTGGTCTGACATTAACACACATGAAATACATAAGTAGCACAATATGAAGCTACCACATTAATTCATTCTTATTCTGAAACTTCATTGGTATCGGATAACACAACATTCATCTACAGTTGTTTGACTGACAGTCTACATTCCTATCCAAAGAAACGAAAGAAAGCAGGTGTGATTGGAGCCATAGAGAAATCGCCATAGGAAGTATAGCATCAGGCAGATTTTCAGTGAGAATGAAATGGTAAATTAGCTCAGTATTATAAATCCTTTTGGAAGTTTAGTACATATACTTACACTTTTCCATCATTTCTCTCCACAACAATCCTAGATGCTCCCACTCTAGGTAGAGTTGGGTTGATCACATTGTTAGTCCAGATAAACTTGACCTTCTGCAGGTCCCCAACATTCACATCAGAGTCAAATTCATTGGAATGAGTATAGGTAGGTTGGAGAGAGCCCCTAAAAATCAAGAGTTATGAAAAACACTCGTGAATACACATATAAATGTAGATATGTGTGTGTGTGGTTGAACGGTCTTAGTATACTAAGATCATTTATATTGTATGTGTTGTCTAATTCTTCACTAATTATCACCAGGTGTCAGGTATCCAAAAGAAGTATTTTATCAAAGTCCACAGCAAAGTCCTCTTGGGAAACAGCAGACTAATGGATTAAGGTAAGGGGTGACAATAATACCTAGAAATTCAAAGTTCATTTATATAATAATGAGTAAGCTATGATATTGATTTAAAAACACTCCCTATGAGAATTAGCCCAACATCTTAGAAATTTAGAGTAATAGTTCACTTACTTGAAAATTTCATACTGCTTAGAATTTCCTTGGCTTCCAAACAAAGAAACTAGCACGCGGCCTCTCACTTTCTTTCCTGAAAGTGTGACGGACACCTTATACCTCCACCCTGCAAGGAAAAAATAATCATAAATGTCAGCTGAGAGAGAAGGTCTACAGGTTAATTTGGATTTCACAACTGCACAATTTTGCACAATAACATATTTATTTGATAATTCTTCACAGGTACCCTTTTATCCAGATATTTAAGGGACTTGCTCTGGGCTGGTGGCAACAAATCTTTCCAAAGTCAATAGGTCCTTTTTCAAACAAAGGGATGCAAGAGCAATCCCTTTTTGCTCAAGTTTTTCATACAACGGTTTATTCTGAAATGTTACAAGAATTTAAAAGTTCACCTGTGAAAAGTACTTCTTTTCATAGATCATCAAATTTTAGACTACTGCCCTTTTTTGTCTAGTCTCTATATCATTATTGTAAAATTAGTCATCTATAATTTGCATTTTCATGGCCACTGGAAATGTATTAATTAATGGTAACTGAAAGAGTGTTGATTTAGTGCTAGTCTATAGCGAAGTCCCAGTTTTATCATTTAGAATAGCCAAATTAGAAGGAGTGGCTTCATGAATTAGGCACTGGGCTGCTAAGCATAGGGTGCTACTTCAAATCTCTCAGCTTCTCTGTGGGTGAAAGATGAGGCGTCTGCTCACACCAAGGCTTACGATCTTAGAAACCCTATGTTGAATTGCTGTGAACTGGAATTGACTCAGTGACAGTGGGTGGGGTTGGGGGGCATATTGGAGAGGGCATACAATTTGTCTATAGTTTTTACAATACTGCTATCCCACTGATTCATCCATATACTTTTCCTTCTCTGTACCCAGAAAAGAAACCTGGAACTTGTTCCCCACCCCTCACCGTACCCATTTTCCAGGGGATACATAATCCTAAATCTCTCTCCAATCCATCAGTTCTTTCTCATTTCCCCAGCCACTGCCCCCTCCTTCCTTCTCACCCTTTCTACTTGTACTTCACCTCCGTGAGAGTCTGGAGTGGAGAAAGATGCCTGAATTCCGCACCAGAGACACAGGTGAGGCAATGTATTCCTATCTTTAACATGAGTTATTTTATTTTTGTCCTTACAGCTGACAGGCACCACGTCAACAGCTTCTATGTACATGACCCAGAGTCATGGCCTGAATTCTTCATGATGGGGAGCTGTTCATACCCTCCTTTTCTGAGTGGTCCCTCTCCCATTAACATCATGAACTCACTGCCCCCTCAGAGTGCCTGGCCTATTCTTGCCCATTGCTATTATCAGCTGAATCCTACGTTAATAGATTTTAAAAGAGCACCGTCATCAAGGAAATCAAGGCAATTTTTTTTTTATCATGGATCGTGCAAATCCAAAGCTCTTGCTGCTGTTGAAACTCGCCATAATCATCTTGAACATTGCCATTTAAACCTTTTTTTTTTCCATTTGGGGGAGTTAGAGCTTTTATACAAACAAGCAAGTTTACACATTTTCAGTGAACATGATAAAATGCATCGCATTAAGAATGGAAGGTAAGTGAGATGGAAACTTACGGGCGAAATTACTGGCATCACCAGTGTTTAGATAAAACTGCCTGCCCACTCCATCGGTTTTCCCAGGAAACCTGTCAGCATAATGACCCATCTGCGGGCAGCCTCCTTCTGGACAGGGGAAGCATTTGTTCTGGTGAAAATAAACATAAACAAATGATGAAAGAGGAGGTTCTTTCTTTTAATAGTGCTGCATCTTCTTCCCACTTATTGCTGTAATTAAAATTTTCTAAAGCCTATTCTGTTGTACAGTTTTTAATAGCCTCTCAACAACAGCTTAAAACACATCTTTTGAAAATAGATGATTCACAATGAAGAATCAGCAATTTCACTGGTAAGTAACACAACACCAACAAAGATATGATAAAAACCACACAATGGGAGGATATATATATATATATATATATATATATAAAATTTCCCCCCATCTATTGCTCCTAAGTCATCACCTGAGGTGGTCCATCGCTTCCATCTGCCTGCAGGTGGTACAATTTATTTAGAAGGCTTACAAAGAGGAAGAGCAGGAGGCCACAGTCAACTTCTGACAGGCAAAATAAGACCCAGTGGGAAGTTGACAGGATTACAAGTCATGTTTTCCTCGACTTCTTTAGCTCCTCTTTAGTAAATCAAAACACAAGAGACTCGGGACCCAGAATCCCCCCATTATAAATGCCCCTGTGGACAATGAAGACTTATCCAGTTGATTGGAACTTGAAGATGAACATGACATTGGAGACTGTTCACTTTCTTTTCCCCACAAGGAATTATGGGGGAAATAGAGGAAAGAGGAACAACAGCATGTAGACCAGTGGTTCTCAACTTCTTCATGTTGTGACCCTTTAATACAGTTTCTCATGTTGTGGTGAAAGGCCACCCCCCCAGACACAACCACAAAATTATTTTCATTGCCATTTCACAATAGTCATTTTCTTACCGTTATGAATTGGGGGACCCTTGTGAAAGCGTCATTCGACCTTAAAATGGGTCACGGCCCACAGGTTGAGAAGCGCAGAAGTAGACGACAGTATCTGTTTCTTGCTATGGAGGAGCTAGGCTATCCCTCCACAGTACAGGCAAGAGGTAGACTCAGAGGTCAACAAACCAGATCACAGGCTTGGCAGAATCTCAGGGTTCTGCATTTCGCAAAGGAGAACTATCCAAATCTCTCCAAGGGCAAAAGAACTGATATTAAGTCCCACGCCTCACCTGCGAATGGCAGCAGTAGCCAAGGAAATTAGAGTTTGATGGAGTTGACCCTGCACCCGTGACTCCCCACACTCCCTCTGTGATAAGCACACTCATTGAACCCTGCCACCAACAGTATCACCTTGTTTGAATTCAAGTTTGGAGGTGAGCCGCTCAGGTGTGCTCCAAGCCTGATAGATCTACAAGACTGTTTTTGATTTGTTTTTCCCTTCTCTTATAAAAGTGGCTAAGCAGCACCTGAAAGGATTCTTGGTATGATTGAGGCAGACTATGGTTCAATGAAGGCTAAGACCGAGCATATCTTTTGTTGGTTTGTTTTCCCCACTGGGGGCAGAGAGTAAACACTTTGGAGAAAGATAAAGAAAATAAAGCCAGATCAGAGAAAGGGGAGGCTCATTCTTATTTCATAGGCAAGCTGTCGTGGGAATAAAGTATGCACTCCCCCATAATAGTCAACACCTGGAGAATACTAATGCTTTTATTTTAGGCTCTGAGCTAAGCAATTAACATACACCATCTCCTAAAACCCTCCCAGCGAATCAATGGAGTCATGTCATTACTATTTATATTTACAGATGACAAAACTGCCTAAGGAAAATTAAGTCCTTTACCCAAAGCCACTCAACTATTCAGTGTGATACCAGGACTCCAATTTTCTCTTTTAATTGGGAAGGTGCATCTCCTGGTTAATGAGGACACCGACTGGTATATTACTTGAAAGTTTTCTTATTAAATGGCATGGGTTACAAATTTTTGATTTGTCTAGCAAATCAATTTAAAATGTCTAGCAAAAAACAATTAAACAACAGATATTTCATACTCAGCATCCCAGTTAAGGATATAGATTGCTAAAGAATATCAAGGAGGATGAAAATTCCAAAATGTAACCTCTGAGATTACTTAGCAGTATTCATCTACTTATAATCATTATTTTGGAGCGGTCAGCTGTTAAAATTCACCAGCCGCTCCTTGGGAGAAAGAAGAGATTGACTGCACCTGTAGAGATTTACAAAGCATTTGCAGGGTCACTGTGAGGAGGAATCAAGTGGAGTTGATGGCAGTGGTTCTTTGAGTTAGATGCAATTCAGGTTTCCCTGGTATGTGTCTCATTCAGAACTACTTACAATGCACCTTTGCAAAAGTATCTGCTACTAACAGCAGTGATAGAGAATGAAGTAGACAGGAGACGTTTTCATTTACCGGTCCCTTTCTTCTCAAATTCCTTGATATTTTATCACGGTTCCTGAAGCTACATGATGAGAAGTATATGCGATTTGGCAGCGATGTAATGCTGCTTGGTGAAGGCATGCTGACTACAGAAAGCAAAACCCTGTCCTGAGATGCGACAGTCACCAGGGGTTCTGGGTGGCGGCCGAGTGTACTTACTGCAATGAAAACATTGTAAGAGGCACAAGAGAACCCAGCAAAGCCATCGGGGTTGACGATGCTGTCAGAATAGTACTTGTAGCTTCTTAGGTGATTGCAGGCCACAAAGTCACGAGTTCCTTTGAAAGTAGACATGATTGCACATGAAAAAAATGTTGCATTTTCCCAAACCTCTTTCTAATGAGTGCTAATTCATGGAGGTCATGCAGAACAGTTATTTTTGAAGTGTACCAATGATTTGAAATGCGCTTGAGTTAGCAAAAACCATTTAAGGTCATAATAATCAGGCACGGCTAAATGAAAAGGGAAACCAACTTTACCAGGAAAAATTGATTTACCCACATGTCTAAGTGCCATTGAGTAATATTGCCCCTGAAGAAGAACAGTGGAAAATTAACTGCAAACACATTTCCCCCACAATGGTCTACCATGCCCTCTTTCCTTAGTTAAAAACCTCACAGAATTAGGGGTGATTTCATGATACAATGAAAAATTCTTGGTTTTATAAAATGTGAGACTGATATCAGACAGTAGAACCCCGGTGCTAGACCACATCGACAGTTTTCTTGCGACATGTCAAGAAAGGTTTGCACTGGAGCTCGAACGAGTCATCGGAATCCAATCTGAACACGTGATTTCTGTAAGTAAAAGGAGTTTGTGTTTCAGTCACTCGCGTTAGTTAGCGTTGTTAGTATGGGCTGTGTAAACCTTTTGCATCCGCGTTCCAAGCGTTTGCTATAATTTTCTTAGTTTTTTTTTTTTGTGTGTGTGTGGCTTTTTGTACTGTTTTGGACTGATAAAAAGCATGGGTGCTAAGCAAGAGTTTTGTGAAAAGAATCATCATGATAAGGAACTGGTTAACCGCGTTATCGATATTGTTGATAACAATTTAGTAAACCTGTTAGAAAACAGTTAAGGAAACACCAATAGCTGACTACATCTAAGGAAACGTCAACAACAGATATTCTTTTTTTTTTTTTTTTAAAGAGAAAGCCAACCAGGTCCTAATGAAGAAAGGGTGAAGAAGGAAAAACCCAAAACCAAAAACTCCCAAAAAGCAACTACCAGTTGATTTTGTGGAAGAGGGCTCCCCTTCCAAACAATGACTCTCTCCACCCCTCCTCTCCACATCGCATCCACAGATACAGATTCTCATCAATCTCAAGGTATGGGCCAACTGTAGTTAAAAACTTTGAAAAATGATTTTCTTAATTTAAATTATATTATTTAACTCTGTCCTTATTTACTTTGAAATGTCTGCATAATGTTTTGTATAAAGAGGCAAGGTGTGGGTTAAGACTTGGTGGTCAAGAACCGATGAATCCATTTTAAGTTATTTCTTAGTGGGAAACATTGATTTGGAAGTTGACTGCATCACATCTCCATCTGAGTCAGGCTCCTTCTAGGACAGATTAGTGTTGAGGTCCGGGGTTCAAGTGTACCAAGATCTTGAACCATTTTAGCAAAAGGAAACTGAAACGTCCCTCTAGGAAATCACTTTACACCCATATCGTGGCTTTACCTTCCCAGATTCCGTCTATGTCCACAATCTGAGAGAGGACGTTCTTCTGACACCCGGGCATCTCTTTGCCTCCATTTGGGAAGAAATCCAGGTGGCCGACGGTTTGGCTCATTCCAAACCCTGAGGGATTTTACAGGAAGGGCAGGTTAAGAGGGTAAGGCACAGACTTGAAATGCTGAGCGTTGGGTCAGTTTGGGCATACAGGTCGAACGCACCCATGTTGGGGATCACGGGGGCTGCATCCGTGTGGATGACATCCACAAACATAGCATCACTGGCGTCCAATCTGACTAATTCCGGTGTACCTTCAAAGCAAGGTTCAGCTGGGTCCAACCCTGCAGTAAACAGAATGTGTCATGTTAATGGTCATGTATCCGTATGTACAGACCCTCATCAGTCACAGATAGGGGGGGAAATGCTGGCTGTAATGGTGAGTTGGCTGCGACAAGGTGTATGTGAGTGTTGTGGGGAAGGAGTGCCCATTACACATTACTCATTGTGTCATGGATTTTGACTCACAGGGACCCAATAGGACTGAGTAGACCCACCCCCTTGGATTTCCAAGCTTGGAATCATCACCGAAATAGTTGCCCCCTCTTTCTCCCTCAGAGCAATTGATCAAATAGAATCACTGATCGCTGGGCTGGCAGCTGATTGCTGAGGCACTGAGCTGACTGGGCTCCCTGGTTCACCCTTGCCTTCCTGTTTTTTTTAACGGGTTTCTTCTCGCTTAATCTGTATTAAAGTCTCCCAAACCATAGCACTTGCTCGTCACTGAGGGCCTTGGCAGCCCAGGGAGACTGGCCACTTGACCCTCCTTTCACAAGTTTTGGATGATTACCTACATTTGGGCTCACAGGCAAATTCTGTTGAAGTTGAGTAAAATTGACCAATCAATTCTGAATGCTTCAGGTTAAAACCTGTTCAAATGACACCGTGAAATGCGGGCTTTGTGAACGCCTTCCAAAGGGCATATAGGTATGAATGAAGCCCACAGGTGTATGTCAGTCTCATCTTCGCATTGTGCAATAGTTATGCATTGAACAGGATCCTGTAACACCAATGATTCATATAAATAAGGATTTCACAGAGTTTCAGAGCATGCTGTTTTCTGATCCCATGTGGTAAACGTGGACGTCTCTCTCCTGAGGTGGAAAGCAGGACCACACCAACTTTACACCTGGGTCCCTTTCAGAGTCCATTTAGGCTACATTCCATCTGACTTTGCCGCGTTGGCTGCTTTGACGAACCTGTGATGCGTCCAAGGGTCCCATTGAATCTCCGTCCAGCCTCTGCAGCAGCATGGGCCCCAAGGCTGTGGCCAATGATATGGACATCTGAAGGGGAGTGCCCAAAGGAGGTCTGGGGGAAGAGAAACCTCCTCAGAACGTTTGCATGATACAAGCATCTACTTCAGTACACACAAGTTTAATAGTTCCTATCTCTTCAGTTCCCAAGTCTGGCTGGCTTGTGATCATTGTGCTTCTCTTTATAAAACAGACAAAATCAACAAAACTAGCTTAATCTTGAGATTAACTTGGTCTAACAACTGGTCAAATGCCAACAAATACTGATGGAATTCAGTCCCAAAAGTTCTATAGCTGCTTGGACAAGATTTGCTTAAAAAACAAACTAGTTTGTTTGCATTAAAGAGATATAGCTCCCATCTAGATGTTTTTTTCTTTTCAGCCAAGTGGCAAGTCAGTGCACAAGCAAGAAAAAGCCTTACTAATGATTACACCTACAGCACTTAGAATGAAATGAAAAGAAACACACCAAAGCCAAAAAAACTACTAGAATTCAGAAAGCAAGGTGTTTGGACTCTTCTAAGACCTGGAGCAGTTTACCTGAAGAACTTCAATAAAATATGCTATTTCTGCCCCCACAACCCGGATATTCTGTGAGGCCTGTGTGTATCCAGTCCGGGACCCGCTTTTCCAGTCCACACAGATGCAGTTCACACTTTCCACCTTAAACAGGTTCTGGTGGAAGAGACAAAAATGAATAAGTTAAAAGAAAATGAAGGATCTCTTAACTGGCTAATTTCCACATTTGCGGGCACAGATAAATTCCTACCTGAGTGTATAGAATATCATGCCACCTTATAACCTCCCCCCACCCCAGCAATGAATCTACAACAGCTATGGACTTGCTCCTGAAGCTCTAACATTGGGTTCAAAGTGAACATTTGGTTTATCTATAGGAACTGGATTCTGGGGATACAGACATTGAGATTTGATTCATGAAAAGCCTTATACAATGTGACCCGGTAGGTTGTCTCATTAGATCATTATAAAAGTCATGAAGATGTCCTGCACTACAATGTATGCATGGACAATGCACACATTGTTCAAGGGGTGTACTGATTAAGTAAATAAATGAGTATGTTAAGAGCAATATAGTAAATATATATATATTGTAAAGGTACGTTCTCTCGTTCATGATGAAAAAATTAATTGAATTTTTGGATGAACATATTTTAATGTACATTATCGAAGGCTCATTTCACATAAAAATACAGTGATTAGACAATCCCTGGAGTCAGCTCGATGGGGGTTACATAGTTACAGGTATGTTAGCTCTATCAGGAATTCTGTTTGTTTGAGTTGGATGATTATAAAAGCTTCCACCATGTACCACAAATAATTTGAGTAAAACAAACCATCCCAGAACCCCTCCCAACACCCTTGTCATACAGATGTAAAAACCCAAAGAGGGGGACATCATTTGCTAATGTCATAGTGTGCTATTTTAATGTAGGATCTTGAACACCATCATTGCAACCACTTGTTTTTCTATCACAATGCAACCATGCTGTCAAATCCAAACCAAATGCAAGAAAAAAACACATCCGCTTCTGGGATCTGGGAAATTAATTGTATCTCAATAGCTAAAAATCTATATTACTTTTGAACTGTGAATCACTTTATTTTTACCACTCGCTGTTTAATAGAATTATGTTCCTACTCTCCCAACTAGACTCAGCTTTAAATTATGTTTGAAGGCAGGCTGTGTGCTTCCTCTAATTATTCCTAGATTTGTGAATTGCTGTTTACTTCATCTGTCTTCAGGATCAATAGGTACACTTGGGAGTTGACTCAGTTCAGCTATTGACTGAATCGCCAATAGGCTTGAAATGAATCGGTTTAGGATGACCTTTGTGTCTTTTTCCTTGAGATCTTAAAAAAAGGACTGTGTTCATGTCACAGTCAACCAAAAAACTTAAATCAATGAATCAAACATGAATAAAATGAATCAATAATCATGTTCCTCAAGCATTGGCTGCTACTAGGAAAATTTATTCTATTTGATTTTCTGTCTTTTAGTTCTTCATTATCACAGGACAGATAGATATCCAAAGGCAAATTAAAAGACACTGAAACCAGGGCTTGCATTACATGTTGAAGCAACAAAAGTTGGAAATGAAAATCGATCCAGTTTTCCTATAGTTTGCTACCAGGGGAGATCAAAAAGTAGCAAGTGAAAACTGAAAGAAAGGAACTAGTTTGGGCAAAATGAGATATCTTTAGCACTTCACTAAAAAGTCAAAGCTATTGAAGTAAAGGTCTATGGTAAGCTCACATGCATTAGGCAACATCTTGAAATATCTCTACAGTTGTTATTAAATTATCAGTACTTGGACCCACCAAATGCCTGCCAACCCTGGACTCAGGTTCCCCTCTAACCTCATCTCCTGGACTTTCCTGGATAACCCAAAGCCCAGCAGGGACCACCATAGAAGCTTCCAGTGCTATGGGTTCCAGACTTGCCCTAATTTGTTGGACTCTTACCCATTGTTGAATACCAGGGCAGAAACACCCTTGCCTTAGGGCAATCCCACATCTTACCCTGCACATGTTGGAGAGCCAGTTTTCTTCTCCCTTATCTACGAACCCGTGAATAATGAAGCGTGTTTTTCGATCTGCTCTGAAATTGGAGCCTCCAATAATTTCTGGATCTGCAACTAGTTCCTGTTTGAGGGGAGAAAAGTGTTTCACGTCAAGCTTCTTATACGCTCCAGTAGAATTCCTCGCACGTGCAGGGAGGGGGACTGCTGTGAGGTGGGATTCTGTCTAGTAAGGACCCTTCCCCCCACCCAAGGTGTTCACCATCATCACCAATCTGTCACTTTGCGGCCTTCGTCTATGAAATGATTAGGAATACGATGTTCATTATGAAATATAGGACAAAAACAATGTCAACATCATGGGCCTTTCATAAGCACATTTCATTTGATAATACGTAGGCTCCCTGCCAAAAAAGATGACAAAGATGCCATGCATATTCCACTGTCTGACTTATTCTCGTCAGACACTTCCAATGCCCCCTTCTCCCCATGACGTAACATAGAATGATGGGAGTGCTAAAAGCCAGGCCTGCTCTTACTTGGAAGTTGTTTGGGTTTTCATTGGTGTACATGAGGAAGCGGGTGTTGACATCTTTTGGAGCCCAGGGCAAGATTTTGAGGGGTCTTTCCACAATCCCTGCCCACGGGGCATCATCGCTGAAGCAGCCAAGCCTTGGGAAGCAGACTTCTTTCCCTGCAATCATCCAGAAGCATTCGAAGAATATTAGTTTCACATGGACCTCATTTTGCATGGTCCCTCTGCTGGAAAATGCGGTGAATTACAATATGGCCAATGTTCCAACACCCTCCCAAACATCAGCTTCAGAAGACTATGTCAGGCCTGGTCTCTGTGTTTACTATGCAGGGGTCTCTTGCCCTCCTGCCTCTATTCATTTTCATGCTGGGATCAATTCTGGTCTTTCTACTACAATGTCTTTCTTGGGCCATTGAGGACTGAGAAAAGACCTTGTGTCTTTACCACAGGCCCAACGCTTCTGACTTTGAGAGAAGGAACCCTGGTGGCAAAGTGGGTTATGTCTTGAGCTGCTAAGGTCCAGAACGCTACTAGCTGTTCCTCTGGAGAACAGGGAAGCTGCTGTCTTTAAAGATGTAAAGTCTCAGAAACCCAAAGGGGCCATTCTACTCTGTCCTATGGGGTCACTATGAATCTGAACTGACTATGTGGCAGTAGGGGCTGTCTTTACATGAGAGCTTAAGTTTTTGCAAGGGCTCAAGCTTTGTATTTACATTCTGGTCAAGCAGTTAGATCTCCGGCTTCTGCTTGTGGGTGTTCTGGATTTCTGTAGTACAGCACCTCTGTGTGTGTGCACATGCACGCACATGCACTCATCTCAAAATTTATAAAACTCTAAGTTTGACTGTTCCAACTCAAAGGATTCTTTTTTTTTTTAGAATTAAATAATTTTATTAAAAGGACAGGAAGAGACCTGTGGACAGAGACCAGCTCTCTAGAAAAGAGCGAGAGTGGTCAACTCAAGGGATTCTTATGGACGATAAAATCTAGTTTGATACTTGAAGTAGGAGTGGTAGCTGTGGTGGGGGCTGCACTTACTACGTCTGACTGTATGTATATCAGGTTCAGAGCAAAATGAATTCACACGATCAACCTCATCAATGTCCTATGACAAGGAGCCCCAGTGGCCCTGTTGGGTAATCAGTGGACTGTTAATCACAAGGTAGGTGGTTCAATCCCACCAAGGGAAAAAGATGAGGCTACCTGGTCCTGTGACGATGTATGGTCTTGGAAACTCTATACAGGGTGACTATGAATCAAAACTCACTCAAGGGCAGCAGGGTTTGCTTTTTAGGCGTTGGTAAAAATTTGGCAAAAAAATAGTATTGTGAGCCCAATTTCACAGGTGTGAATACTGAAGCACAGAGGGTTACAAATTTTGCTTGTGGTACTACATTCGTACGTGGTAAAAAGTCCTAATCTCACATTTTACTCTACACTATGGTTTCCATATGAATGCACGAAAATCCAAAATGCTCAGTGAAATTGGAATGTCACAGAAATACTTATATGTGTGACTCTACCCTACACTTGTGCTGTCTCTGGGGAAGGCAGAGTGACCCGGGCATGCTGGAGTTTAGCCTTTCACGCTATTCCAAGGGCTTGTGTTCGTTGGCTGTCTTCTTCCTCACTCTGTTCTTTAGCCTCAGAGTGGCTTGAACCAGGCCTTCATGACAGCACTGAGCAGTGAACACCATCCAAACCCAGACCACTGCCCCGGAGTCCATGCCGACTCATAGGAGGAGAACGCCCCCACAGGATTTTCAAGTCTGGCATCTTTGTGGAAGATGACTGTCTCATCTCTATTCCACAGTGTGGCTAGTGGGTTCGAACTGCCAACCCTCTGGTTATCTGCCAAACGCTAACTATTTTACCACCGAGACGATTTTTCTTACCTGCCACTGCTCCCAGCAGCACCGAAAGGGTCCAAATTAGTAGCATCTAATAAAGTGAAGAACACAAATGAATCTGGCTCAAATCAGCTTGATTTTTGTTTTGAAAGAAAGATTGGAATAATTTAAGGTCAGTTAGACCCAATCACTAGAATTCAGGTAAATCCTAGCAAACGAGACCTGGGACACCTGTTCTTGACTCACCGTGGCAGTTGGTCCAGTCCTGCCCACAGCCAGATGGCACTGAGAAGGCCTTTTATAGGTGGACCTTATCTTTTCAGTAGCTCTGTGGAAAAGTAGCAGGAGAAGAGAGAGGGTTCCAAGGATGTATTTATAATTTTGATCATAGATAAACCTCAGATTAACCACGAAGGGAAAGTTTTCCATCGTATGCGTGGGAACATGATGAAAGCATCCATACGAAAATGTATCTTCCTTTGTAAACTGGACAACACACAGAATCACCTCAATCACATTAAAGCGAGGGTTCTCTTCTGCCTCTCTCTCTAGTGTCGAGTTCTCTCTGAGGCTCTGTGGGCATGTGTGAAATGAAATTGTTTTCACAGATTTGATAACAACAGTTGTGAAAACAAATACGCATGACCTACCCACTCCTGCAGCTTTTGTGTCATCTTGTCTTACTTTGAAAAGCAGTCACGGAGAGGCTCTCCTTTAAGAGACTCCATTCCTTCCGGGAAGGATCTTTTTCTTTGGTAGTTCATAGAACAAGTCCACTTCTCAACAATAACATGGAGGACAGGATATGTGAATGCGGTAAGGAATCTGGAGTCTTACCAAGAGCACCAATGTAGAACCAGTGACCCCAGCAGCAGGTGAAATTGCGAACAGGAGAGAAAATCAACATTCAACTTGAAAGAAAAAAATACATCATCTGGGAATGGGGATTGGAAAGAGAAGTGTTTGCTGGAAAAGAATCCAGATATTTTGGGTTTGTGATAGATTGTTTACAATAAAATGGACAGAGGCTGCAATGGGGATTAAGAAGCCCCTGAGGTACAGTAGTTCAGAGCTAGCTGCTATCAGAAGGGTCAGGAGCTTGGATTCATCAGCCACTCCATGGGAGAAAGATGCGGCTATCTGTTTCTGTAAAGATTTACCACCTTGAAAACCCTATGGGGCAGTTCTCCTCCATTCTAAAGGTTGCTTGCTATGAGTCCAAATAAACTCAAGAGCAATGGACTTGGTTGGGGATGCCATCATTTTGAAATACTGGGCCATTTAGCCTGGCAGGATCACAGTTATTCAGTTGAATCAGATGAAAATACTGTTTCTGAGGACAAAAGTGTCAAATATTAATCCAGCCCCCTGGTGGACTTTATAGGTGCAGAAGAAGAAGAAAAGAAGCAACAAGATTATTTGTGTAGGAGGAAAGTTCAAGAAAGCTGATAAGGGAAAAGTGAATATCAGAATAGAAGGGACACAGGGAAGGAATTCCATGGATGGGAAGTTGGCAGAGTCTACCCAATCCTTCGTATCTTAGGATGTAATCACTTCTTTTCTAGCCCTGGATAGGTTGGTTCCTCTTGTCCCTCCTGAAGATGCTTCAACTGAGACCCATCTTGATTGAGGGTGAATCATCAACTCTGAGAAGGCTGGAGTTCATTGGGCTGTGTTAGTATACTGTGTGGATTCATTGTCAGTAGGGGTGGTTGACCTTCAACTAGTTCTAACTCATAGTGACCCATGTTGCTACAGAGTAGAATGGTTCCATGAAGGTGTTTATTTGTTGACTGTAATCTTAATGGAAGGAGATGTGTAGGCCTGTTCTCCTCTGACATCATTGGTTGAGTTCTTATCACCAACCTATAGAAGTCCTGTGCAAACCATTTGCACCACCTATGAGATGTTGACCTATCCCCCAACCAAACCCAGTGCCTCTGAGTCCATTCCAATTCATTGCCACCCTAAGTAAACTCAGTAGAACTGCTCTTAGAGGCTTCTGAAGCTATAAATTTTGATAGGAGTAGACAATCTCATCTTTCTCTTATAGAGTGTCTCCTGGATTCGAACCACTAACCTTGATAGCAGGCCAACACCTAAACTGCAGCACTACCAGGGCTCCCTGTTAAATCCAAACTCAAACCAAACTCACTGGAACAACTGGACTAAGACTCTGGTGCCCATACAGGACAGAGTAGAATTGCCCCAGTGGATTTTCCCAACTGTACATCTTTACAGGAGTAGAGAGCATCAGCTCCCTCCTCTGAATAGATGAAAGAACAAAGGAGATAAAAAAGCAGTTTATTATGCATAATTGTTAGCATAACAATCCCCTAAAAAATTCAACAGAAAGCGTTGCAGTTTTCTGAGAACGTTCTTACTCAGAGCCAGCAAAAATTCAGAAACTTGTATAATTTGGGGTCTGTGTCTCTACAAAATTTAGTCATTTAATGCTATATTGCCCCAATAGTTGTAATTCACAGGCGCTAATGTCTCCACTGGAGCTTACCATAAAGTAATATTTTGTGTGAATTACCAAATAATTTACATAACACTTCTATGGTGGCATTTTCGATAGCTTAAAATTTAACTTATAATTAAAGCAACTTTTAAAGAAGTCATCACAAGTCACCATATTTTTAAACAGAGACTAGGGTCATTGGGACTTGAGTTTGGAAGCTGAAATAAGTTCAAATTTTAGAATGTTTGGGGAAGAGTCAATTTCTCAAACTCTTAGAAAAGCCAAGAAAGACATGGCTATCTAATCAGGCATCTATCATGTCTGCTCTAGATGAATGACTCATTCTAAATTCTGAACTCTTTGTGGAATTCCATAAACCATATATATTTTTCAATTTCAGATCACTGGATGAGTCAGTTTTGAGTGTAGGTGGCAGAGACTGCTGGTCTCTTCCTACAGATTGTAGAAGGGTCTCTCCTCCAGCTTCTCTTTCAGACAGCTGGGGCCATGGGATCAAATTCTGGAAAATGCAATATGAGTGGAAGAGCCAAGAAGCATTCTGCTCATGAGAGCATGTGTGTGACCCTCATGGGCCTCCCCTCCCATTGTCTTCCATGGTAAGATGCAGACAGTGACGATATTGAAGACCTTGTGTTGAAGCTGCCGACGATGGAGAGAATTGGGGCTCCTCACATAGAGGAAAGCAATGCCTCCGGCACCAGCACCCACTGAGACTTTACATAAAGAAGGAATAAACTCCTCTTGTTGTAAGCCACTGCAGTTTTAAGCTTAGATCAATCAGAATTGCCTTAGTTGATTTAGACTCTCTTATGCATCACCGAGTAATCACTTGTAGTTCGGATACCACATATCCAATGCTGGCGATAACTTTCATCGTGCCATGTGGATGGTACTTGCACCGACAGACAGATTCCCCCCACTCAAATACTTGAATTTTAAGAATCTCTTTTCTGGCAGTCCCCAAATTATAAAATTAATTTCTCCCTTCTTTGTACCATTTTAGTAGAATTTTACATTTAATGGATTTTTGTTCGTTTGTTTACTCTCATGGGCAATCTGAGGCATATGCTACTCCAGCGCTTAGTAAAGTTCACCCAATGTTGCCTGGGTCATCAGAGACAATTTATGTGCTGTGAGAACCTCTCCATGTGCTGGGTACCTACAGATTCTCAAGTGCCACAGGGAGATGGATGAGCAATGATGAGAACTCTGCTCTCTCCTGGCCTCTGTTGCTTTCCACCCTAAGAGGACTGCAGGGAGGAGAAGACGGGCCCTGAGAGAGGCAACAGACCCACAACAGTACCCCCTAGTTACCTCATGGCACTGGAAGCTGAGATGGGTTTCTCTCAGAAAATCATCCAATATCTCCTCAAACCATATAGTCTTACACAACCTTGACTCAGTTTTGGCTCTAAAGTCTTGGGCATTTGAAAGTACAAAACTCTAATTCGGCAGCTATGTTTGCAGAAGAGTTAAACATTGATACGTTTCAGCTAAGATGCTGGCAATCTTGTGACACCAAACTCCAGGTGAGAGAACTAAAGGCTGCCCAGCACCTGTCTGACCTGATAACCAGCCCATGAGCCCAAGGGAACCTCATTTACTTAACCTTCAGAGAGTCTGGCCTCTCCATTCTCCACTCAGCCAACCTCCAGGGCCATCCAAAGGAGAAGGAGGAGGAGGTAATGCTTACACAATACACAGAACCAGGGAAGGGATAGAACAGAAAGATAAATGAAATCAATAAGATGTGTCCATTTTTTCTTCTTTCCAATCCAAATGGAAGATGTGTGGTGAATCAAAACCTTAGCAAAGATCCCAGTCTTCTCACCAAGGGGTTGGCCAAGAAAGAGTTTTGATACCATGTGCGTTTTCCCAAATCTGAACCCCTCCAACTCTCTTGCTGATAGCCTCTGAATGGCCAAGGACCAGGCTTTGTTGTGTTATACCAAAGGTCACAAGAGTCAGAGTGGACTCAGTGACAACTGTGGACTTTCTTTCAAAGAAGGATGAATGCCATGACGTAGCATTCTTAGTGGGCAGCATCTAGTGACGCAGTAGTAGCCATTCAAAGAACCAGGAACATGGGACTTGTCAGTTAACAGAAACATTTCACAACCAACTTTGTAAGATAATCAGCAAAGTTCATTAAAAAAATGTATTAGCTTAGAGACTGCCACTTCTAGGGATCATAGGTTAGCCACACTTGCTCTTTAACCATAAATAAGTAATATTAAACCATAGATAAATAAGTAAAATGAAAAGCTAGGTAAGAAACACATGAAACAATGTCTTAGAAATTAGACAATGGACTGCGAACGACTGTGATAAATGCAAAAAGAGAAGCAAAAAAAAAAAAAGCTGAATCTTTCAATGCCTGGTTACATGTCTGTTGGCAAGTCCTTGACTTCTGCACAAATAAAGCAAACCAAGCTTAATGGAAGACACGTGGATCTTGGAAGACAGAGATCAGAGTTGATTTAGGAATTGGAATTAGCCCTGGAGAGAAGTCCAGGCCAACTGTGCCCATAGAGATTTCAGCCTGAGGAAATGTGTGGGATTTTCTGCTCTGTCTCAGAGGGCCATTGTGGTGGTTACACAAGTTCATGTCAACTTGATAAATAGAGTGAAAGGGTAAAGTCCCCTTGTGGGCATGGTCATCTCATGAGAATTCTGAGAACTTCCTCTCTTCCTCCCTGGAGGCAGAATGCACTCTTACTCTGCTCCACATTCTTTTTCAACAAGTCACATGGATCTATGCTGATGGCAGCAGAGCCTTGGAGATCCACTGCTATTGGATCCACAGGATTGTACACCCAATGACCAGTCATCTTCCTGCATTTGGCATTATTGCATGGGCTGTGTGAGTCTGAAGAGGATTTCATGGGCTAATATTGGACTTATGGCCTTGATCTGGACTGGGCTGGGATGTTTCTTTGGTGCATAATTGCTTCTTGACATATATACCTCTCTCTTACACACACAAATGTCTCCGAATTTATTTCTCTAGTCAACCCAGACTAACACAGCCATTATGAGTGGGGCACACAGCACTGACAATGATGAAGTCCTTGGGACTTGGAAAGTCATGTACTAAAGATGAGGACCCTACAAAGATAAAGAGTTCCAGAAAATGAACAGGGTGTCCACACGAACCTTTGGATGAATCGTGCAGATGAAGCATAAGAGTTCCTGACATTTATCAGGAAAAGAACAACCACTGGTGGATATTTATTATCAGACCTGGAGTTCACACACAATGAGAGGGTATGAGACTTCAGATCATCAGAGTAAGAAATATCATTGAACAACCATTGCTTTCAGTAGATCCTCAAACACTAGGAGTAGGGCTCACCCACTTCTTGGGGAGAAAGGGAAAAGAAATGAAAACCAAGCCCATTGTCATCGAGTTGCTTTTGACTCAAATCAACCTTATATAGGGTTTCCCAGAGGGTCAATCTTTCTATGAGCAGACAGCCTCCTCTTTCTCCTGAGAAGAGGATGGAGAGTTTTGAAATTAGCAGCCCAAAGCCTAATCCACAGTGCCACACCTTAATTAAAGGCTAATTTCAATTTACCTTTAAAAAGAAAAAAAAACCTAAAATATAATCCAGGTGGTCTACATATAAAGTAACTGCTTGCTCCCAACCCAACCCAACCCAACAAAATTTAAACCTGTACAACTCTGACAGCACAGGATCGGGCAATGTTTTTTTTGCGTGTCGTACAGGTCACCAGGGTCAGATGGATGCCAACTACCAACTCTCTGATTTTTAACCGTTTTATTGGGACACAACCCACATATTATACAACTCAATAGTTTAATCATTGTACAATCATTACCACAACTGCACAGTCATTCCCACAATCGTTTTTTTAGAACATTTTCTTCTTTCTTGTGATAGGTCTTCTGTGCCAATATAGCTGCTGTAGGAACATGGGGAGAGAGTTTAGTCTGTCAATCAGGTGGCAGTTTGATTGGAGAACAACTGAGATAAATGGCTTCTTGAGGCCCCCCTCCTCTCTTTCTCTGTGCTGCTGCCTGAGTTAGTCCTTTGCCTCAATTGTTTGCTGCACTACCTGTGGGCAGAGCCAACCTGTGGATCATGTTGCTGTGTCATGCATCCAGAGAGCTTGAAATTCCATCAGGAAATGCTGCACTAAGCTGCCACTGCTGGCCTCTGCTATGCTTCAGCTTCTCATGTCACTGCCCCATGGACCCTGCCATGTCTGCTGCTGCCTGGATGCTGAGTCTGTTGTCTTGTCTGAGGGCAGATTCCACTGTCTGCTTTGTTGACCTTGGACCAACACCTTGAGTAAGTTGAAGGACCTTCAGTATATTAACTGTTTCACAAAATTGAGCTGATCTGAGCCCTCTGTACTACTGTGTAGACTAATTAGCTGCTGTATTCCTTCTTGTTTAGTCTATCTACCTACCTACCTATCATCTATCTATCTTTGCTTAACACACTTGTACTCCTTGTTATTAGCTCCCCATTTCCCCTAAACCTCTCCTGCTATATGCCCCCCAAAACCATTAATCCAGTCAACTATGTTGAATTTCATATACCAAAAATATACAAACACAAAACAGCTAACAACAGCAGCAAAGCAAGATAGAGAAAACTTCAATTGGAAAGAAATCAGAAAATATTAAATTTTAATTTTAAAGTGGGTCAAAGGGAGTTAAAATGATAAGGTGTTAAATTTTAATCTAGCTATCTCTGCATTGAGCTGATTCCCAATGCACTCTCCATGACAGCCAGGAGAGTCACATCCCTAATCTTCTCACAACTCTATCTATTTATTTCTGTTTTTCTGTTTATTATGATGTGATCAATTGATCCAGATGGGTGGATTTTAAAAGAATCATTTTATTGGGGGCTCATACAATTCTTATCACAATCCATACATCCAGCCATTGTGCCAAGCACATTTGTACATTTTTTTGCCATCATCATTCTCAAAACATTTGCTTTCTACTTGAGCCCTTGCTATCAGCTCCTCACTTTTACTCTTCCCTCCTCCCTTCTCGCTTCCTCTTTAACCCTTGATAATTTATAAATTATTATTATTTTGTCATATCTTACACGGTTCCACATCCCTCTTCACCCACTTTTCTGTTGTCCATTCCCCAGGGAGGGAGTTATACCTAGATTCTTATAATAGGTTCCCTGTTTCTACCCCACCTTCCCTCCCCCCTCCCAGTATCACCACTTTCACCACTGGTCCTGAGGAGTTCATCTGTCCTGGATTCCCCGTGTTTCCAGTTCCTGTCTGTACCAGTATACATCCTCTTGTCTAGCCCGATTTATAAAGTAGAATTGGAATTATGATAGGAATTTGGGGTGGGGGGAAGAATCGAAGAACTAGAGGAAAGAAAGTAACATCCTTAGTGATGCAGTATTCTTAGTGGACAATGTCTAATGACAAATTAGTATATCGGAATGGGTTCAGAAAAAGATTAGATTCTCTTACAAGGACTTTAAAATAGCCCTCATAAATATCTTAGAGACTTAACATAATGAAACTAAATATGCAAACTATGAATCGTAAACTTAATATTAGATTACTTACTATTGAAGAAAAGATCAGTGAACTGAAGACATAGTAATGGGAAATACTCAAACTGCAGTACAAAGAGAAGAAAAAGGCTAATAAAAAGATGAATAGAATCTTGGTTGTGGCCTATGGAACAAAGATGACCAATTTAACCTGAAAAATAGTTAATGTCTAAGAATTCTTTATATAAGCAGGTGTGTGTGTGTGTGTGTGTGTGTGTGTGTGAGAGAGAGAGAGAGAGAGAGAGAGAGAGAGAGAGAGTGAGAGAGTTTTATTTTAGAGAATTCAGAGAATTGTCTCAGGACTGTGGGAACTGGTAAATCTAAAATATGTATATTGGGTTTGCATCCTAAGCTCCAGGGGTCACGCCACAGGAAGAGAGTAAAGTGAAGTTCTGTTCAAACATCTATAGATATTCTGGAAACAGAACACATCCCAAGGAAATGGAGTTTAGTTAAGGATGAGCCGGAGATTTTTATTTAACTACAGGAAGATGAGTGTGGCAGTCATCTAATCTGGGGTCAATTTGAGCACTAAGAGTGTAGGGGTGGGCAGCCTCCCCGGCCCTCCCGCAACACTCTACACTGAGCTCCTTCCTGGCCCTCCAGTCTGACTGCCTGCCATGGCTGACAAGGAAGCAGCCTTTGATGATGCCGTGGAAGAACGCGTGATTAACGAGGAATACAAAATATGGGAAAAGAACACCCCTTTTCCTTACGACTTCGTGATGACCCATGTGCTGCACAGTGACTTCCAGATGTAACCAGACCAGAAGAGAAAGATTTCAGCATTCATCGACTTGTCTTGAGCACACATACATTGGATGAGCAAAACCACCTGGTGATAGCCAGCGTGTAGCTCCCTATCAACGATGCACAGTTTGATGTCTCCCACTATGACAGGGAGAAAGGAGAATTTGGAGGTTTTGGCTATGTCAGTGGCAATATTGAAATAGAAATTAAGATCAACCATGAAGGAGAAGTAAACTGGGCCTCTTACATGCCTCAGAACCCTTGCATCATTGGAACTGAGACTCCATCCAGTGATGTTCTTGTTTTTGACTACATGAAGCACCCTTCTAAACCAGACCCTTCTGGAGAGTGTAACCCAGACCTGCGTCTCCATGGACATCATAAGGAAGGCTATGGACTTTTGTGGAACCCCAATCTCAGTGGGCAATCTTAGTGGACTTTTGTGGAACCCCAATCTTAGTGCTTCAGATGATCAAACCATCTGCCTGTGAGACATCAGTGCCACTCCAAAGGAAGGAAAAGTGGTGGATGCAAAAACCATCTTTTCTGGACATACTGCAGTGGTTGAAGATGCTTCTTGGCATCTACTTCATGAGTCTCTGTTTGGGTCAGTTGCTGATGATCAGAAGCTCATGATGTGGGATACTCATTCCAACAATACTTCCAAACCAAGCCACTCAGTTGATGCTCACACTGTTGAAGTGAACTGCCTTTCTTTCAATCCTTATAGTGAATTCATTCTTGCCACAGGATCAGCTGACAAGAGTGCTGCTTGTTGGATCTGAGAAATCTGAAGCTCAACTTGCATTCCTTTGAATCACATAAGGATGAAAAATATTCCAGGTTCAGTGGTCACCGCACAATGAAACTATTCTGGCTTCCAGTGGTACTGATCATAGACTGAATGTCTGGGACTTAAGTAAAATTGCAGAGGAACAATCCCCAGAAGACACTGAAGATGGGCCACCAGAGCTGTTGTTCATTCTTGATGATCACACTGCCAAGATATCTGACTTCTCCTGGAATCCCAATGAACCTTGGGTGATTTGTTCTGTAGCAGAAGACAACATCATGCAAGTGTGGCAGATGGCAGAGAACTTTTATGATGATGAAGACCCTGAAGGAAGCATGGACCCAGGAGGGCAGGGGTCATAAATATTCTGTACTTGTGATCTTAGGCTCCCCTTTTCTTCTCTCAACCAAGAGATTGATTTTTAACACTGGTTTTGAGATATAAGACTATGTTTGGCTATCCCTCTTTAGGTACCATCAACAATAATCTTAGCCCAAATGGACGTTTTCTAAATGTTCACTGGGAGAATTGATTTAGCAAAATCACAGACTTATAATAAATTTTCTTCAGGAATTTTCTAGAAACAAACCCAGGTCTGAAGTAGCCACAGAAAGGGGGAATATATATGTGGTTATTTTCCTTTTTATGCGATGATCCCAAGGTTTTCTGACTCATTTAAGTCAAGGCTACAATGGGTAAGGAATAGAGTCAAGTGAGGTAGGGGTCTGAGTCATGAAGTCTGAGACAGCAAGGTGTCCTTTGTATTCAGGAAGCAATTCCTGCCCTAGAGAGTCCTCCTCCATAGTCCTCATACCGGACCTGCCAGGATGCACATCTCCCCATGTAGCCCTGTCTCTGTTTCTTCAGTTAAGTCAGAACGATTCATATTGCTCTTTTCCTTTATATTTTTGCTGGTTAGTGTATTTATTAAATGGATTGCATATTCTTTCTTTCCTTTCTGTGAAATAGTTGTTTTTCTTTTGTTGTTGAATTTTTTTTTTTTTTGTAACTTGCGACCACCAAAGTTGTAAGGAGATGTTTTTACCTGCCAGTTATACCACAGGTAGATGTCCAGTTCATAAGATTGCATTGATAGCTGATACTTGTTTTTAAAATTAAATTAATCTTGGATGAGTTTTTTTTAAATAGAATGTTAGTCTCTGACCACTAGTTTGGATAACATCTCCCTTTGGGGTGGCCTGTTTCATGAGCAGACCTGATACTCTACGTGACTAACTGTAAGTGCTTCTAATGGAATGAATGCTTTTCTACAGAAAAAAAAAAAGAGTGTAGGGATGGAGTCTAGCCTGTCAATCTGGAGATAGCCAATGAGACCTCTGTGTAGGCATGGCTTTCTTCTGAGAATTCTGGGAAATCTGGCCTTATTTCCCCTTGGAGGTGAAAGACTCACTACTCAGTCCCGTGGAGGAGATGTTCTGTTGACAAGACACAAGGCTGACTTTCTGGGACACATTGCATTTGATGAGACCCGTGACAGCATGCTGAAAGGCCCTGAGGCCTGGAAACTGAGAGAGCCATGGGGAGACCCTTGCCATCACTGAGATGTGTCTACCACCACTGGATACACAAGACTCTGCACCCAGGAACCTGTGATTATCCTGCTGTCATTGCATGTGCTTCATGACTCTGAAGAGGACTTATGGATGGGTGTCAGACATAGGAACTACTATCGGACTTCTGATGTTGGACTGGACTGTGCTGGGATGTTGCTTCGCTGCTGCAAATACAGTTTTGTTCCTTCAGTCTCTAGCCCCTCATTTTCAGTCTATTATGGGTCACAAAATAACCCTTAAATATGGACATTCAATGTAAAGTTGCTCTTGTATATAAAAATTTTTCTTATACACATACAAATACTTATGAATTTATTTCTCTAGTCGACCCGGACTAACACAGTGAATAAGAGGCTGATGACATGTTATTGGCGCAGATTTGAAGGTGGGCATGTAGAGTTCAATCTGGCTTGTCGAGGATGAAATGTTTATTAGCGTCTAAGTGGTGGTGCAGAATAGGCAGTGATTCTGGAGTACCTGGGAGAGGTCCAGACAAAATAAATCAGTTTGGAATGCCTTGAGTTTACATAAAGCCATTTGCTCAATGAGATCACTTAGGAAGAGGTGTGCAAGCACTAAATCCCGAGACACTGCAGTGTTAACAGCTCAGGGACATGAAGAAGGACCAGCAAAGACATGGAGAAGGAGTCCCTGTTATGCATGGGTGAGTGGTGAAAGTGGGGCCATGAACCCCAAGAGAGAAAAGCCTTTCGAGGAGATGAAGTGGCCAGAAGGCTTCTATATAACAATGAAAATGAATCATAAGAATGGAGACATGAGTGAGCACAGAGACTTGGTCAAGTGGACTTTGATTAAGATAGCGCTCTATTGTAGCTACCATTTTCATGACATACTTCAACACTCAATCAGGGACACGGATCAGGATCATTTAGTTGACTACCAGCTGGTCTTTGAGACTCAGAATTTGACACCACATTTTACGGCTTGAAAACCACACCCTTCCCTGCTGCAAACACAGCTGGTGTTCTGTTCCTTCAGCCCCCAGCCCCTCATTTTCAGTCTGTTATGAGTCACAAAATAATCCTTAAATATGGACATCCAGTGATAAACCAGACCCTCAAATGTGTCTCTCTTGCTTATACTGTGTGTTCCAGGAACCAATTCCTACTCTACATATGAACATAGCTAGCCAACTGAAATGGGAACCATCTCTCTCGCACAGTCAGAATAATAATTTCACAGAGTAGGTCACAGATATTATAAAACATCCAACAGTTCTATCAGATAAGGGAATTTGGTTGATAGCTCATTCTTCCTTTCTCACTCAGAGTGATATGTATCATTATCATTGTGGCTGCATTTACAGGTTCCTCTGTGGCACTGATTTGCAACTGTTCCGCTACAAGACACGCAGATTTGAATAATGCCTGTGTAGTCTTGGGTTGATTTCCACCATTACTGCTGAAATTAATTGATTTCCTCCTGGAAAGTATTTTTTTCTTTCCAGTTGGTTTTGTGAAAAGATAACATTTTTTTTTATCTGTGGAGCTTGATTTATTCTTTGAAAATATGTACTCCATTTGGGGCAAATATTTTTGACTGAAAAGCCTGAAATCTGAGGGTGGAATGTATAGATTACATGAATACTGATATAGTGAAATCTAATGTAAGCTCTTCATTATTTTACACTCTGTTAGCACCATCATATTTCCCCTAAGACTAAACATTCTTTTTTTGGGGTGGGGGGAGGGCATCACTGCCCTCAGGTGGTGAGAGTAGGAGGCCCAGCCTTTGCTCCGTGGGGCTGGAATCAAACCTCCCTCCCAGTGGGTCGCAGTCCCGCGCACAACCACTACGCCCCTGGGGCTCAGCCAAGACTAAACATTCTTATGTCAGATTCTCACTGGATCTTTTTCCACTCCTTAGCTGTCTGAGCTTATTCCGAGCTCTGGTATTTGTGCTACTGTTTTTTTTTTTTAATAGCTTTTTCATTTTATTGTCTCCCCCACCTTTTAGACCATTGATTCATTTTTTTAAATTATAAAAATAGAAGTCTAATACAACAAAAGACAAATTTAGCACACGCGAGTGAACAATTACACATCGATGATGCGAAAAGATATCAGCCCACAAGTCTGTTCTCTGGCAAGGAGAAGGCTCTGAGGCAAATTGCCCAGTGTTGCCTGCACCACAGATGGGCACCATTATTAGGAAGGAGGATGGGATTTCTGTGGAATTATGTTGAAGAGGAAGCACCCAAAGAAGATGGAAAGCATTCATAGAGTCACTGTACCAAAAAGGATTGGTCATTTTCAACCATTATTCTTTCATTGGGGGACATTATAAATCATCCCCATGGGGCATAGGGTACTTTTATTGATCCCAAGACTAAATTTCCTGCTCTCGAGTGGATTCCAGTTCATAGCGACCCAAGAGGACTGGGTAGATGTACTCCTGTGGCTTTCCAAAATGCCAACTCCTTACAGGACGCGAAACTGCCTCTTCCTCCTGAGGAACAGCTGGTGGCTTCCCACCAGAGAGCCAGCAGGTAACCATGACACCCACAGGCCTCCGGATTCTATTGAGAGCATCATTCATTTAGCCAGCATTATAGACTTTGACCATTTGATATTTTTGTTTGTGACAGTGATCTCCCACCAAGTCGATCTCACTGCCAATGAACCCAGGCTGACTCACAGAGACCCTCTCGTGGGTTTCAGAGACAGTGACTGTTTAGGGGAGTAGAAATGTGTAAGGGAGTAGAAAACTCAGTCTTTCTCCCGGCTCGTTGCTGGAGGTTTTGAACTGCTGACCCAGCTCCATAAATATACAGTCAAAACCAGGACCCGGAAAGAGATGAGGCAAGTAATGAGTATTGCATAATGAAAATCACATTTAACACAATCCTAGGTAATTAAGCCAATTATAATTTTTTCATTTCTATCAAAACTATGGCTTGAGGTAGAGAGTACCAAGAATGGAGATCAAAAGAATTGAGGCAGTCATTTGGATAATGGAGGTTAAATTAAATGTAGTTTAAAGTTGTTACATTAAGTTTTCTCTGAAATATCCGTTCCTGGATAAGCAGTTATGGAAAGCATGTCTTAAATGCATAACATATGCAAAAAATTACATGAGTCATAAAAGTTACTGGAAAAAATACTGGGAATTTTTTAGGGGTGATGTTATTCCCTAGTATTGCAGCCTCATGACAAACTCTCTCTTAGATGTGAGAAGTCAGGCAAAGGTGACTTATCTGGACATCATCAAATCTTATTAAACAAGTCTTGATTGTATATTAATGAGCAAGTCACATTTTCCCTTAGTTAGTAACCTAATCAGACTATCGCTGATTTGAATGTATTATTGAAAATAAGATCAGTTTCGTGGTGGAGAGGCATATGACCATTATAAAGGGTGATTTGGGCCTGGTGACTCACTATGTAGTTCCCAAGCATTAGGACATGTCAATCCCATAGGATTTCCAAGGTTATTATCTTTATGAAAGCAGATTGTCATGCACTGATGAAGCCTACAACTTTACTCTAGTTCTTTAATGCTTACACACACACACACATACACTTCCATGACACCAGTTCTACCCAACAAATCTGGCTAGACAAGAGCATGTAAATTGGTACAGATAAGAGCTCAGAGTACAGGGAATCCAGGACGGATCAATCCCTCAGGACCGCTTATGGAAGTAGCAATACCAGGAGGGGTAATGGAAGATGGGGGAGGGGGGGAGCGGTTGGAGAAAAGGGGAACTGATCCCAACGATTGATGTATAACGCCTTCTCAGGGGAATGGACAACAGAAAAGTGGATGAAGGGAGATAGTACTCAGCATAAGACATGAAAAGAAAATTATAAATTTAAAAGGGTTCATGAGGGAGGGAGGGCGGGGGAGAGGGAAAATGAGCTGATACCAAGGGCTTGAGTAGAAAGAAAATGCTTTGAAAGTGATGATGGTCACAGAAGTACAAATGTGCTTGACACAATGGATGCATGTATGGACTGTGCTAAGAGCTATCAGAGCCCCAAATAGAATGATTAAATAAAAAGAAAGGAGATCATCTCATCTTTCTCCCTTAGAGTGGCTTCTGGGGCGTCACCACTGGGTCTACATGTGGGAAAGGGAAGGCTACTTCTCTGCCTTCCATTTTCAGAAGTGAAATCTCCTTGGTTTCCATTCCTGTTGCAGAAGGAACCCTCAGACTCTGCCGCAGCTTCTCCCAGACTCGGGACTCCACTCCGTCTTCTGGGCCAATATGTTAACCTCACTGCAGTGATTGTGCAGATGGTAGGAGCTGGTGTGTGTCCAGGCTTAGTAAGCATTCTGGGCACCCAGGGGACCCTCAGCAAAGCCAGCTGTTGCAAATACCTGGAGATGACTGACCTGAGGACTAGCAAGGATCTGAGAGCCATATCCCAAGCATCCGTCCAGGTGGATGGAGGCTTCTCTGTGATAGGCACCTGCTCTCTGGAAAACACACGGCTGGAGCATGTTCATACCAAATATTCAAGATCTTGGAATACAGTGACATTTCCCAATGAACTGCCAACTTGTGGGAATGCCACCTGAGAGACTGACCTCAGCCTAGAAAGGAAGTCTCAGGGAGGTGGCTTCTGTTTCTGGTCACCATCTTCTTTCCTTGGGAGAAGCTGGGCACAGAGTGATCTGCATCTATAAAGTGGATGTTATGAGCCAAGGTAACAGGAATGCCTCAACCAGGCACAGTGACCAGGGGTCCCCTGAGGCCTGCCTGGCCACCCGGCACAGCCCCCCTGAGCTTCAGGATACTGATGATTCCAAGAACTTAAACAAATGTGTCACGACTCTTGAGTAATGGCTGTCTGGCAAGCTTGTGCCAGTGAATGCTCACAGTGGCGAGTGCTTGTCATTAATTAAACATCGGGCAGCTGACAAGTTCCATTCACATCAATTGCATCAGAAAGAATGGGTCTTAACCATATAATGGAAATAATAGCTTTATCTCCTGAGGTTCAAGCCCAAGATGGTTTTCATTTCTCTCGCTCTAATAAGGAAGTTTCACTTTTTATTCACTCCACGAGGTTCTTTGAATGCAACCAATGAGCTGTTTGGGATACATTGTATCAATTTATTAACACTGGAACTAAATTATGGATAAAATTCCATCTATAAGCTGGATTCATTGCTTGATTAAATTGCCTTAAAGGTATATATATATATATATATATATATATATATTTTTTTTTTTTAAACAGAATTGACTAGTTGATTAGGTCAAATTGGCTTCTGAAGGAAGCTGCAGAGGTCTGTCCATTCTTAGCTTGTTCTTGTGCAGGGCAGAGGAAAGCCAACTTTCGGGAGAGGCACTTCCTGCCCTATTGTAAGCTTTGGTGATGGCTCCCCTTAGACCTCACAGAGCAGAAGCCATGGGCCGGTGTCACTATGAAGAAGCACTTGCCTAGAGGACACTCCCCAAAGGTGCACATCCCACAGTCATCTGAGGGGCCTGAGTTACCTCACTGTGCCCTATCTCTCTTCTCTCCATTCAGTTGCGTTTGCAGTAGGCTGTGAACCATGGGAAGTTTGTCCTCCAGTCTTTTGAAAGTGCCTGGTACAGGAGGAACCCAATCCAAACCTACTGCCATCAACTCAATTCCCACTCAGAGAGACTCCATAGGACCGAAGACAACTGCTCCTTGGGACTTCCAAAGCTGTAAATCACTCAGGACGTGAGTGGCCGGTGAGTTCTAACCCACAGGCGGTGACAGCCCTGCGCTTAGCTTGTGGTGTCACCAGAATTCCTCACAATATAGCAAAGAGATCAATATTTCATGAGACAAATGCCTTCTTCATCTTTGGGGGTAGGGGAAAAAAGCATGTTAGTGCATGCAAAAAAAATAATGCTCCATTTGATACAGTCTTTCACTGAAGGTTCCAGCAACCATCGTTGGAATAGAAAATGTTCAGCTGTTATAAACCAGTATATGTAGTTTCATGAATTTTAATATGGAACCCAAATTAGAGGCTTTACCTGAGTGAGAAATTGAATCTTGAGGATGTGCACACATATAAACACATATATATGTATTTAATATATATATTAAATGTATCTAGCGCAGTCTGAGTCTGCAGTACTGCCTCGTAGTGCTATACGTACGCTCTTCCACTAGAGGGCCCCTCAACAAAACATATTGGAGGGAACCAAGCGCCAGAACTCACTCTGATGTTACTTTTCCTCAGTCAGGCTCTGAAATCTCATCTTTGCTGTTTGTGAATGGTGGTGCATTGTTGCACGTGAAAACACATGGGTGTGCAACTAGAGCTCTGTTGTTTGAGGGGAGGGCTATGATCAGAGAAGACTACTATAAAATTAAAAAATCTTACTTGTGTGATGAATGCAAACCTTAAAAGTACAATAAAATAGCAAATGTATAATTGCCCTTAACTTCATTCTGGACATTATCAGGGAAGTCTCCGGGGAAACAACGTAGGCCAGCTGCCTACTCCACAATTCCAGGCTCGTGGTTGAAAAATGCTTTGTTACCACGGAGTCAACCCAGGAGCCTGGCAACAAATACTAAAAAAAAAAAAAAAAAAGACCTCCCCACGTAGTTTTTCTTCGAGCAGCATGTCTAACCCACAGCAGATTTAGCAGCAGTGTGTTCAAGATGATCGGTCGCTGCTCAGTCAACAAGATCACCCCTCATTTTTGAAAGATGGGGGTGAGAGAATAAAGCCATCACTTGTCACTCTGCCTCAACAACAGCGGGGAAGGAGAGTGGGCTAACAGAGGGATTGCGGGGACAGCTTAAAGGAAGGATAATTTATAGACCACCCATGCACAGGAGAAGAAAGAGAAGAACCATTGACTCCAACCCACAGCTCCCCCAGGGCAGTGGGTCTAGCACGGGGCTCCAGTAGGTTTCAATGCTTGCTGTCTGGAGAGCAGATCGCCGGCACTTAATTTGCAAGGTATCTCTGGGTGGCTCCAATCTCCAGCCTTTTGCAGCAAGCAACCAAATGTTATAACACCCAGGGCCTCCCGGAGAGAAAGGAAATTCCATGTGGAAAACTGACCGGGGGGTGGGGGGTGGAGGCTCAAAATAGTCAGAAGGGAACTTCTCTTAGTTTCTTGTGGCCACCAACACAAAATCTCCCAAAGTGAGTGGGCTGATTGAACACAAGTCCACTTCTCCTAGGTCGGAGGCTCCAAGTCTGAACCGGGATGTCCCCCCGGCATTCTGAGAGGAGACTTGCCCCCCTTCCTCTCTTCCTTCGGATGCATGTCTCCCAGCAATCCTTGTTCTTCCTGGACATTTTGGAGTGTGTCTCCGGTGGCATCATCTATGCGTCTTGGCCCACATCTGTTTCCCTTCACCACCATCCCCCCACCCCCCATCCCCCTACAACCTACCTTTTTTAGTTTGGTCTCCTCTTGTGGAAGATCAGGAGCCATTAAGACCCACCTGGCGGCAGCATGACCTCAGATGACTGAAACCAGGTCACTCTCTCAGGTTAGGAACCCAGCACATCTTTGTGGGGGCTGGGGGTGGGAGTGGATGGGGGTGGTCATAGTTCAATCTGGCTGGCTAGTCAGAAAGTCTTGCTCTGAGGGCTTCCTGTGATCATGGGTGGCTGGTCCGTGCCAAGCAAGAGATTCCGAAGAATCGTCGCGACCCCACGTGTCGCAGGAGGAAACACGCCTTGATCCCGCTCCATCCTAGACTCGGTTTTGAGCTTTGAGCGCCTCTTCGCAGCCACTGTGCCTCTCCATCGCCATCGTGTGGAGGATTTTCCCATTCTGCACTGCCTCTGGAGTCCACCAAGCATGAGGTCTCTCTCTACAGCAGCGGTTCTCTGCCTGCCTGATGCCGCCACCCTTTCACACAGTTCCCCATGTGGTGGAGACCCCCCACCATAACATTATGTTCATTGCTGCTTCATCACTGTCCTTTTGCTGCTATTATGAATCGGTGACCCCTGTGAGAGGGTTGGGACACAGGTGGCAAACCCCTGCTTTAAGGTATTATTATTATTATTATTATTATTATTATTATTATTATTATTATTTTTAGAATAGGGTCCAATCAAAATTATACTTTCCAACAGCATCTATTAAGTCAGTTAAATTCAAAGTAGAGAGGGCAGGTCAGAATAGACAAGGATTGGTAAAATATGGGTATACTAGAATGATAACTAGAAAACAAAAAAAAAAAGGTATGGGTTGAGCTTCTGCAATGAGAATTGGGAGATGAATTCTGAGCTTCTCAGGGGTGCTGTGAGGAACTGGGCTATTGGCAGAATTGCAGAGAGCGAAACATGTTTAAAGTGAGCTGGAAAACTTTATAAATAAATAAAGTGAGTTGGTTGGTCATCTCTGAGCCGGGCACCAATGTTTCCCCCTCTGCCAGTAAAGACATTTGGTTGCCTTGCAACACACTCGTTTTCTAAAAGGGAGACGAAATTTCTCACAGGGTGTCACCCCATCCCTTTTCTCCATTCTGATGACTGCTCTCCTATGTCCACATTCTCCATATTTGTGTCCACTCCAGTTTTGTTGCACTAGCCATGACCGACCCAGGAAAGAATGGTTCAGTGCCCTGGAAATGTGACAGTGGGATTTTAATGAGTTCTCATTATCACAGAACTCGGCTAAAATAGGAGAGAACAAAATAATTTGTAAGAACGAGAGCCCTAATTCATCCAGGCACTTGGCAGCAAGTTGCCCCTCCAGTCACGACCAAGAAGAGTAAGTGATTGAGTAGGGCATGTATAATGAAGGTGAGCCCCATACAGCATTCCCTTATCAGCCCTTTAGAAAACACAAAGTTAAATCCTTAATGACTACACTATTTGCCTATTTGTAATGGAGGTCTAGGCTTATTTACTGATGGAAAGCATTTGAATTGTACTTCACCTACCTTCTATAAACTCATGGGAGTAAACCTCTCTAGTGCTTTGGTGCTTCCTTCCCCTCACTATCATGGCCTCAATTCTACCTTACAAATAGGATTAGACCAGAGTATGCACACTACTACAGACAAGAGCCCTAAACACAGGGAATCCAGGATAGAGAAACCCCTCAGGGCCAACAAGGAGAGTAGAAATACCAGGAGGATTAGAGGAGGGTGGGCCGGGGAGAGAAAGAGGCAGTTGATCACAAGGATCAACTTACAAACCTCTTCAAGAGAGACAAATAACAGAAAAGTGAATGAGGGGCAACGGAGGACAAGATAAGATATGGGAAAAATAATCTATAACTTATCAAGGGGTTGTGAGGGAGGGTGAGAAGGGAAGGGAGGGGGAAGAAATGGGGAACTGATATTAAGGGCTCAAGTGGAAAGAGAATGCTTTGAAAATGATGATGGCAGCATATGTGCAAATGTGCTTGACACATTGGAGGAATGTATGGGTTGTGATAAGAGATGTAAGAGCCCCCAATCAAAGTATTTAAAAAGAAATATTCTTTCCATTGATAGAATATGTATACAGTGTAAAGATTCATGATGCAACGAGCATCACTCTGAAACTCCAACCTGTCTGATAGTGTTGCATCATCCTGAGAGTAAAAGACACAGTCCCATAAGGTCCTTTCATAGGCCCATTGCCCACTTCTTGTTGGGCTGCTTTCCCTTTGCTAATGAATCTGTGGGCATCTCGTATATTTGAGGGTATGTCAAAAACTACTGCTACCAGATAGTATGTGAATCATATATTAAACAAAAACATCAAAACGTGAAGCTCTTGCTTCTCAACATACCCTCCGTCTAGATGAATGCACATCTCAAGATGGCATTTCCACCGCCCCAACCCTTCTTCCAAAGAGTCCTACACTCTTCCACTTATATCACACCAATGCAGATGCTTGGACATCTGTGTTAGACTGGGTTGAGTGGAGAAACAAATTTCCTGACACTCATATGTGAAAGAGCTTCACATCGAGAGATAATTATAGATCAAGCAAACATCCCAGCCCAGTCCAGAACAAGTCCGTAAATCCGATAGGAGTCCCATCAATCCCTCTTCAGACCACCACATCCAACGAGGCAGGGAGAGCCCAAGCCAGTGGGGGCAGAGTTGTGTGGATCCAAAGGTGGTGTCTCTGGCAATTATACAAGTGATTCCATAACAGAATGTGAAGGGGGGGCGGTGTTCTCAGGACCATCCTTATGAGAAGGTCATACTCAGGCTGTGATCTGATTAGACAGGCTAGACTCCACCCTTGCACATATAGACCTTCAAGTTGACATGAAACTATGTGACTACCACATCTTTGCGAGTCTCAAATTGTGTTTCTTTCCAATGTTCTTTGAGTTTGGGGAACAAAGAACAGTCTGAAGATTTCTTGTTTTTTAACCAAGGCATTTTCCATTTTCTTAAAACTTCTTCTTAATAAACTCCTGCAATCATCCTGTGTCCTTCCAGAAAATCTGTCATGATTACCCATTTGGCACTCCCCAAACAAGTCACTGTAACTTCCGATCAGACTTCTCTGCCTTAGGTTTGGCTGGCCAGCAGACCTTTCAGAAAGTCACTGTTTCTATTGTCCTTTTTATTTTTATTTATTTATTTTATGGGGCATCACTGCCGCCTGGTGGGAGTGGAAGACCCAGTCTTGCTCCTGGAGAGCTGCTGCTGGATTTGAACCCCCAAGCCAGTGGGCCACAGTCCCGCACACAACCACTATGCCACCAGGACTCAGCCACCTATTGTCCTTTTTAAATTATAAAAAATACCCTAACAAGACTAAAACACTTCCTGAGAGAACATGTCTGCAATCCTCCACTGATCACAGAAATGTATCACTGATATATTTCATTGGGAATAAACTCATGAAGGTATGAAGTAGAATCCTTGTTGCAAATTTTTTGACTTACGCTCATATTCTAGGTATAAATTTTTACCTTTAACTATTTTTACCTATAACTTTCTCAAAAGTTATAAAGGCATTCAGTATTTTCTTCACAAAGTGTTTGTGGTAGTCATGTAATCTTGTGTCAGTTTCAGGACTGGGAGTGTAGGGGTGAAGTCTAGCTTGGCAATCTGGTGATAGTCAATGAGACCTCTGTGTGGGTAGGGCTTTCTCCTGAAACTTCTGCAAAATCTGGCTATATTCTCCCTTGGAGGTGAGAGACTTATGACTCAGTCCCTTGGAGATGCTGTACTGACAAGACACAAGGCAGACTCCCTGTGAGACATCCTGGAGGAGAAGCCACATGGGCTTACTCTGATGGAATGAGACCTCTGAAGCTGGGAAAGTCACATAGAGACTCCTGCCAGTGCTGAGATGCTGGAGAAGCCACAGAGAGGCCCCTGCCAGCGCTGAGATACTTCTACCATCACTGAATACACAAGACTCTCCACCCACTGGCCTGTGATTGTCCTGGTATCATTGTATGTGCCTCATGAATCGGAAAAAGACTTTATAGATTGGTATCGGACAAATATAGGTTAATATTGGACTTATGACCTTGGACTGGACTGGGTGGGGGTGTTTCCCCAATGCTCAATTGCTCTTGTATATTAACCTCTTTCTTATATACATATGCTTGTTTATGAATTTGATTCTCTATAGTCTACCCAGACTAGCACAGTGTATTCAATTTTCTGTTAATATTTAAGCTTTAGTACACTGCAGCTGATTTTTCTACATATAGTATCATGTAGGGGGTACAATTTTCTATGGATAGCCCATTGTCCCCATGCCATTTTTGGAAAAGTCTAATCTGTTCTCACTCATCTGGATGGTCTGATAATGAACTGAATAGTATAGTATTTCTTTATGTGTATGAGTTTGTATCTTGCCTCTATTTTGTTCCATTGGTCCCTTTGTCTTAGTATTTCCACCTGGTATTTATTTTTGATTTAGAAAAGGAAAACAAACCTCTAAAAATAAGAAGAGAACACTACTTTCTCAGTGTAGCAATAATATTCTCAGGAACCAATATTTAATCTTGAAAGACTAGGAACAAGAGACAAGGATGCTGATTATTCTCATTGAACTTTGCCTTGTTTGGGTAGTGCTAGCCCAAGCCATGATTCAATAACCAGCAATAGACCAGCTGAGGAAGAGGAGACAATATCTACTCTTTCTGGGTGCTATCACTGAATTATTGCATAGTTATTGAAGACAGAGGACTCTGTAAAGAGGTTAGTGGTAGCATGTTTGAACAAAAAAAGAAGAAAAGATAGAGCTATTTCAGTGGAAATAATTAGCATCATGAAAGGAAAGTTTCTAGTCATAAGAGCAGTCGACTCCAGCCTGCGTAGGCACCACAAGGATTCATTGCAAATAACTGTTGAGAAATGAAGGTAATTGTACATTATCACTGAATCTGCACAACAACAATGGGAAGGACTTTTTATGATCATATCCCTTTTGCACTTGGGGAAATCAAGCTCCAGAGAGAGTTGATAGCTTACTAAGAAAATGTACAGACCACAGCATAGTCAAGGCTTGCTCCAAAGTTCATGGTTTCATCCACCATGTAACACCCACACTCCTCCTTTATAAAGAAAGTGCGACAGCTCATTGAGAACTAAAAGGTGCATGTGCACCTTAAATAGGAGGATGGCAGATTATGAAGGCTCTCAGTGCTGTTCAGAATATATGCGAATTAATGCACAGCCAATAAATACCGGTACTCCCACAGGGTTTTAGAATTTTGACAGTATTCACATGAGAATTTTAAAAATAAAGTCACAAAATGAGTCTAAGTTCTACAAACCTAAATATGGAACTGCCAGAGAGAGAAGGGCAACTTGCCCTGGCTGAAAGCAAAATAAACTTTTGATCCATAGTCATTAAAATAATGAGCCCTTGGGAAAGGATAGCCCAGTCATTCTCAATTGGGAACAATTTTTGCCCCCTAAAGACATTTGGCAAAGTCTGGAGAAAGTTTTGATGGTCACAATGAGACAAAGGTGTGCTACTGGGTAGGGGACAGGGATGCTGCTGAAAGAGTCTTCATTGCACAAGACAGCTTTCCATTCCCCTCTCTGACAAGCAAGAATTCTCTGCCCCCCAGATTTCAGTGGTGCTGGATGGAGAATCCCTAAAATAGACAAACTAAACAGCCAAGTCTAACCCTATGTATAGGCAGACAGTTTATTATAAATGTGCTATTTTAAGTCAGCGGAGAATGATGATTTCAGATAATTGGCAACTCATTTGAATAAAAAAACCAAGTTAAGCCTAACCTCACTTCTTACACAAAATCTGACTGTACAGCCAAATGACAAATATCTCCGACATGTAAAAACAAAGGCAGAATAAAAGTCTCAGCTGGGGGCAATATTTGCAAGACATATATCAAACCATCATAATTACTCTACTATATAAAGAGTTTTTACAAATAAATGAGGAAAGGGCATACCATCCACATCTAATAAGCAGTGTGCTGGGGCAGGAAATGAACAAACCCATATTACATAGGAAGAGCATGTAGTAAGGAAAATAACACATTGTGCAAAATATGAACCATAGGATACTGGAAATTGTAAATAAAAATGGGACACGATTTTGTCAAGAAATAACCCCCAAAACTAGACCATGTAATGATGAAAGGCAAAATAGTCTGTGCATGAACCCTGCCTGGCATTGCTTGGTGGTTGTGAGGATTATTACTAGCGATGTAAGCCTTCTGGTCTCCAGTTTCAAAGGGAAGCTACAAAGGGCACCCAGCACAGGTGTGGATATATAATGAATAGGTGAAATTTATGTTGCCTAAATGCTGGATAAACAGCTTTCCTTTATATAGCCTGACCTTGTTGGATTGAATAAATCTGTACAAATTCAATCTTCCAAGTGCAAATTCACTAGAAGCCATATCAGGGAATTTTATTAACTGTAATGATTTATTCAGGCCTCCAGAGTGCCATTTATTTCCCAGTAGAGAAGTAGTTTAGAGTATTTTAGCATTTCATTATTCACTGGTTTCCTCCGGAAAGTCCATTAAAAGTTCAAGCATAAAAACATCTCCGACTGGGCTGCAAACATCATTAAGTCGTTGGGGAAGTATTTATAAATATTTTTTTAGAGAAATAGTACTTGTGCACAACTCTCATATCCTGAAAAGGAGCTCTTCTATATTAGAAAAAAAAAGTAGTCTTTGCTATTTGCTGGTCTTAAATGATCAGTATTTGGTAGAGGATGTCAATGCTCATACCCATGTTGGGGTTTGTATGTTCCCAGAAGCCTGAGGTCAAGAAAAACTTAAAACCCCAGGGCAGATTCATCAGTGCTACCTGGGTATCAGATGTCATTTATGGGAGGATGAAGTCATCGATGACAACACTGACTGAAGTGTCCTCCCTGAGCTCGGGGATGGTGGTAGGTCTGTGGGTAGTGTGATGGAATACAAATGCATATAGAAAAGGTATTTGACTATGTTTCTACCCAACCCTCAATGAATCATGCCATAGACTAAGCCCTGTGATGACCTTAGACACTGGCCTGACAGGGAACATGGCATGTCCCAAGGGCCACACTGGAAGGATTTGATGTGAAAACCTGGCTGAGCGGACAGGACTGTACCTCAAAATGACCTGTACCCTTGGATTTAGGGTTGAAATACCCCAATGGGAGAGGAAACAAAGGATGGTCACCTCAAGACTGTGAAAATGGTGGTCGTTGGGCCTTGGATGAGACCCCTGGGTTAATAAGTGCCAATGAAAGAGGGTCCAGAACCATTATATATCTAATACCCCAATGCTGCCCTTGCATTGATATGACAGGTATTCATCCGAAAGGCAAGCATCTAACCTTATAAGAAACAGTAAAGGAAATTTTCCCTTGGCATCAACTTCCCATGCGCCATGTAATCAGAGGTCAATCAATTTAAAAAAGCAATCTGTACAAAGCAACAATTCATGGATTGAAGCTTGCGGTTGGACTCACTGTAAACTCCTCGTATCCTTATAACAACACTACCCGTACTTCTATGTCTTTGGATAACTTATTGATATTCTTAATGCATTCGCCTTCTACTGCAGGGGGATGATTGACAAAGTTTTGGGTTTTTGTTTCTTTGGGGTTTTGTGTGTGTGTTCGCTTACATTTGTTTTTATTGCTGTTCTCATTCGTTCTTGTCATCCTATGACTGCTGAAGTAAACCAGAGTAATTTATAACCCAGGGACAAGCAGACGGAGTCTGAGCTCTCCCTTCATTCTAAGCCCAATCCAAGAACAGTTAGTTCTTAGACTATGTCTCTGCTAGGTACTCACATTCACGAAGAGATCACTGGAGATAAAGGGGCTACAGCAAAATGTGGTAAACAGAGTTATCAGTCAGAATGGAGTCTGAAGTCTAAAAGGCTTGTATTCAAATGAGGAAACTTCTAAGTGAGATGTCAACCAAGTCTACAGTGGTGAAGCATCCCAGCCTGTGCGATCCAAAGATGACCATAACAGAGTCCAAATACAGTGAAGGAAGACATATCAGATCTTAAATTGTGGACACACAATTTGTTGAAGGCTGTGGGGGATGGTGGGAGCCAAAAATTAATCTTCAGAGAATGTAGACAGATGAAGCTTCTGGCAGATCTTTCTATAATTAGATTCTCTCTAATATACAAGAGCTCCTTTCAGGATATGAGCATTGTGCACAAATATTATTTTTCTAAAAATATTTATTTATGACAGGGGAGGGACTTGAACACTTTACTATCTGTAAACTTGATAATGATGGACTGAACCATGGTATAATATGCTTGGTCAGCTGACCTCCCTCTGGACCCAACCTGAATTTGTTCTAGTGTCAAAATTTCTCGCTTGTTTCATAACACAAATTTCTTCTCTGGCTTTTGAAAACATTGTTTATGGTCTCTCCTTTCCTACGTTTTAATTTTTAGTACATTTATATTATTATTTTCTTCTTTCTGTTTCATTTTGTTGTCTTAGATTTACCAGTATATGCAGCACTGGATGCATAAAGATAATAACTGATGTAATGGTTTACCAGGGATGGGGTGAGGAGGGTGAGGGGAATTGAGGAAGGAACAATGCATGTGGGAAAGAGAGCGCTAGAACTCTTCTGATGATGCATATACAATTCTTTTAAAAAGCAAGTTAACTATGGAAGTGTATGATATGTCAATATTATATCAAGAAAAATACTTACAAAATAGAAACCAAACTTGATGAATGGTTACCATGAGTGAAAGAGGAAGAGTTTTGCCTATGGGGCTATTGACTTTATGTTAATGGTGGTAGAATAATTTGGGAAAGGATATCAATAATGGTTATACAATGAAAAGAGCATAATTGATGCTACTAAATGATACATGTAGAAGTTGTTGAATTGGAGAATATTTTTGCCACAATTAAAAATTAATAATCATACGACTAACAATGAGTACAAGGAAGAAGAAAATGTTCTAAAGGTGATTGTGGTGATGGTACAACTCTTCTGGATATGATTGAACCATTGAATTGTATGATATGTGGATGAAGTGCCCATAAAACTTTTTAAAAAAAGATGTTTGTGTGCACAGAAGTCACACAGAGGACCGGCTCATTGAACAATTATGCAATTACACAATAGATATTTAAAAGAACAGGGGAAAACAAAAACAGAATGAGCAAGGTCACCAGATCTATATGAGTCTTTCAGTGGTGATCAAATTCACCAAGATGAGGACACATCTCCAACCAATAGCTCTAGAAACGTTTGGGGCAAAGTTGTTTCTGAATGAAATCGAAACTTAAAGGAAGAAGTTCAAAACCCTCGCTGCTCTCTCCTCTTCCTTGCAATGTATTTCCAGTTTCTTACCGTGTCCTTATCAGCATCAGAAAACCGCTTTCTTTTCTCCCTCCTATGCTTTCCTTATGGAAAGGGGGAAGGCATAGTATTCATTATTTTTGCTCTTCACTGCATTCCTCTCATTCTTTGAGATTCCCTTAACTCAGGGCAGGTTGACTGTATTATTCTGCCCTGTGCTATTTCAGCTCCCACTGACAGCCGAACATCTTTTGAACCATGGACCTTTCTGGAGATGCAAATTGGGATGCTACCAACGCAGAAATAACCATAAGTAGTGCAAATGGGTGAGCTCAATTGATGAGCCGCTCCCCAATCACAGGAAAAATCCTCCTCTGAGAACTGCTCCATCATAGGTGAACTGCTCACTGGGGCGACACAGTGGCACTGTTACTAAGGAGGTTACTGAGATCTCAGTGTAAATGAGATTAAACACAGCATGTATGAATTTCTCAAAGGCTTGTGAACAAAATTGTTTCACTCCTTTCTTTATTGTGTCATGTGAACAGAACCACCTCTGAGAAGCTCCATGTGGATAGGGCTTGCCTTGCCTCTCCTCTGAGCCTGACCGCACAGTACAGGACCTAGACACAGCCAACTCTACAAACACTTGCTGGCAAAGTGCACTCCCCACCACCCTTTCCAGCCTTGAGCACATGAAGCGTTCGTGGTCACTCTTAATTCAGCATCTTTTTCTACTTTCAGGTCCCTCGTAGATGCATGTCAAGGAGATGCAAACAAATGATATTCTTCTGCCTACTCAACATGCACAGAAGATAATGGTGGTAGCGTCCGGAAGCAAGGATGACAGATAGATGTTGATTTGTGAGTCAACAGTCATTAACTGGCAGTGACTGCCTGGGGCACTGGTGTGAGAAGGATTCTGAGGTCACGGCTGATTTCAATGGAAGAGAGTATGATGATCAATTCATAAAGGGGCCATGGGCCGGGAGTGAAAAATGGTATCCCATTGACCAGGTATGTTCCATTCCCATCTTCAGTTAGCTATTTTGACAGTTAAAAGCTAAATGCTCTATTGCTGATGATCGAACTTCAGGGCCTGGCAATGAGGAGAAGTGGTGATGGAGTACTCTAGCTGTGTGATGGATTCTCCCCCAGCCCCAAGGCTTTGCCTGCCGTGGGACAGACAGTCAGAGCTACAGATCAATGGTTGCCATACTGAGTAAACATGAGTGATACCTGTGGAACTTGACACATCTGTTGCTGGGCTGCTAGGAAGAGGCATGTTTTAGGGGCAGTATTTAGAGTTCAATCATTTTAAAAATGTTTGGAATACCGCAGATGCATGTGTAAATTTTGGAAAGACAAATAAAATCTACTGGGAGGAACCGAAAACTTGATCTTTTCTAACCAGACCCCCAGAAAGGAGTTGCCAAAGCTGCTGTGGCCGCGTCTACCCAGCTCGGAGCCTTACAGTCGACATTAAGCTTACTATCCGGCACGTGATTTCTCCCTCTATCCTCTCTCTATATTTGTTGTCATCTTTCCCAAATGCCTTCACAGATCATCCCCAAAGAGGAGTTGTCTACACCTCCCTTTTTAATGGCCTCCACCTACAAGGTACTCATCAGCAAATGTTTTCTTTTGTTGTTGTTTTTAATCGATTATCACGTTCATTGCCATTAAAGTGGTCCATGGTCACACAACTAGAAATGGTGCCCCTTCGTTTTCAGTTCAGTGGGACCCTGTGCTCTTTGGGGCTAAGTACTACCTGCCTTCTCGGTTTCTGCCACTTGTATAGCTCAAAAAATAGAAAGCATTCATTCTTTTGCAGTACTGCTCAGGGACTCGGGGGTCAGTCTCTTCCTGGATCCAAATTCTGTCTTGATCATCAACCGTTAGGCCAGTCACTTAACGTCTCTGCGCCTCATCTCATGTAAGTGCCTCTCCCCTAGAGTTATTGTGAAGAGCGAATCAGAACAAATGTGCAAAGCTCTTGGCATTGTAGCTGGCATATAGTGTGCGCCTAGTGAGTTTCAGATTTTATTGTTATTCTGTTGAATTCTTTCTGATTTATATTGTTGCTCTACTAGACCATGTCAACCTGTTTAATCTTCCTGAAATTTCCTAATGGAATTTCATTTTGTTCTACTAACTAAACCTAATCATTTTTCCTCGAGTGCAACAGATCTGATCAATATTACCCATGCATCAAATAACCCAGTGGTTTACTTGTTAAATGGTATATGTTGCCATTTAACATGCAAAACGCTTGAATTGAATAAATATTGGAAAAAAAGCGACAGGATTAATATTTCATTTTCAATATTTCATGTGCAATATTCTCCGGAAAGTTCATGCACTAAGTATAAGCCAGTTTCATTTTTCATTTATATGGAAACCACAATTCTGTCTCCAATCATGCAGATTTACAGCCAAGCATTTCAAAGAAGAGTTTTCAGGTAAATTCACCTTGAAAGAGGAGTTTGCTTAGAATATGCCAGGGACACTTTGTCATAGAGTGATGTATTTTAAATGTATATAGAATGAAAACTATATCCATCATAAAATTAGTTTGTCATGCCATTATTATTTTTTTGCTACCTTCCATAATGCTATCTTTCCTTGTGCCTTAGAACTCGATAACTACTTTCTGCAACAAAAGCACAACACAAAAAGCAAGGATCCCTGGAGACCCATCAGAGATGAGGGTGTTCTCAGAAGATCCCTTGCCCCTTCTTAGGTGATTGCAGACTCACAGACTCACATTCCTGTGAGTCTCATCTCCCAGGCATAATTGCTACCTTCTGGGGCTTGGCATTCTGACCAGAATGTGATGATAGGATACATTGCTTCTACTTGAGTCACTCTGATTTTAAGATTGTCATCACTAAACTGACACGCATCATGGCTTCAGAGGATAATGTAGGTTTGTATCTTTCTTATGCTGTTATGAAAACTTGTATGTGATTTTAAGATCATCAGTAAATGAAGGGGGAAAGGTTCCATTTATGGGCGAGTGTAACTTCTTAATAGATAACCTGGGTAAGTTCAATAGAAAGGGTATAATAGATGTTTGTCTTTCCAATACTTCCCTTCCCATTTCATTCCTAACTGGAACTCATGGAACACATGCCCTCAGTTGACTATGTTTGATGTCCTTCGTTTCATTAAGAACAAGATAATGCATGTGCATATTTACAAGTATGTAAATGTATTGTCCCTAAGCAATTAATACTCTCTCTAGAGGTTTTCTTAATATTGTCCCTGGAGATTTTCATTATGCACATAATGAGTTTACCTCCCGAGAATCTATATTGAGAAATATAATTAAGTGGCATATGTATATGTGAGACAACGTACATATAAATAATATATGCATGTGTATATCATACATATTTTTCATATTTGTATGTATAATACACATATACATTGTTCATATGTGTGTATGTATGTACCAAAATTCACCATTGAGTTGATTTCAATTAATGATGATCCCTTATGCTTTAAGGTCCTGTGCTAATCATACAAGAGAATCCATGTCCAGTGGTTAGCTCTGTTTATACTATGGAAACCTGGGAAGTGGGGCCAACCCCTATTAAGATTAGATGTTATTAGGAAAATGCCCAAATCCAGCCAGATTGTCAGGAACCGTGGTTCTCTAAAGTAGTACCTTTAATGAAAAACTTGTCTCCTACAAACCCATCTGCTGGGAATTTTCTAATTCAAAAATTAGATATTCTAAATATCCAGGTTTTTTAAATGAAAATAAGACTCAGTGTGCACAAACAAAAAGAAAAACAAAACACTAACTGGAAGTATTATGTGACTCTTTTCCTGAAATGTCCAGTCTCAGGCTGTGGACCACACACTGGCTCTCTGAGCTAAGCAAGCAGGTCTCTAACAGCCCCCCAAGAGGCCAGGAGGCTGTGAGAACCTGGGCCACAGAGATGCTAGAGATGCATTTACTGGCATCCTTTGGTAAATGTGGTTGGGTGACTATTGATCATATTGATGGGATAGGACTGGATAGCATTTTTGTTGTTATACCAATGGTTACTATGAGTTGGACTTGATTATGCAGAAACCAACAACATGTAGCATAGTTTTCTAGATTTCATTTTTAAAAGCAACCTATTGATCTCATTTATCTTCCTTTTAAAGGCCCTCAACAGTATGGGGCCCAGCATTCTGTCAATGCTATAGACAACCAGAGGCAAAAACATGAACTGTCAGGATTAAATGTGTAGAAAACCTCTGGAAATGTAATTTACTAGGATGATAAGTGCTACTGAGAAATAGTGGGATTATGTCCCATTCGATGTAAGAAGCAACAGCCCTCCAAAGACACATTCATTATGGTATTTTTTTCATATACTTAAACCAAAAATAGAAATGCACCTCTCTTTTAAAGTAGGGATCACAGGATTTGGTTTCTTTTAGCTATGAGGTGGGATCTAAATTTAGTTAGAAGAGTTGTTATTAGAAGCTTTTTGTATCAACGCATGCCCAATAAAATACTAGTTAAGGTTATCACTTAATCTCATGGCATCTAAGTTGCCATGTCAATGTTTAGTTTTCTTTTTAATGCTCTCTAGATGTACAAGCAGTGTGGTATTTGGCATGAATAAGTGTATTGATATGTTCACATTAAAATCAAAACCAATAACTAGAGAAATTCTGTTGAAAACAGACTCCTACAACATCAATGCTTGATGGCATTGCCTTTGTCACAAAAACAAAACCAAAACAGAACTGCTCAGTTAGTTGTGCTAAGTTGGTATGCAGATATAACTTTGATACTGTTCTCACGCACTGTTATTTGCTGCTTAGCCAAGGGGCGGGTTCAGGCTCAGGAGAGAAATATCTTTGTGGATTACTCCACCAGCAGGGATTAAAGTGAAAGATAGGTGAGTGAGCAATACCTGTCAGTTCTTATCTCAGCTGGTGGCAGATACCTGAGCACTTCCAACATACGGCCCTTCGGTTCCCATGCCAAAATAGTCTCTGGGGAAGAACTATCCCTAGTAGAGTTAGAATTCCTTTTCCTCTCCCTCACCTGAAAACTCTGTGGAGGTCGTTGGGGAAATCCCCAGGAAGACAATCAATCTGAGGACCCAAGAACCTTCTCTTTCTTGTTGTTCATTGACTTTGAGCAGATTCCAATTGATAGCAGCCTTACAGAAGAGACCAGAACAGCCCCCGCCCCCAACAAGGAGGGACTGGTGGCTTCCAGCCACCAACCTTTCACTGAGGGCCACAGCCTTGAACTGTTGTGAGACCACAGCTCCAGGTGCTAAGTTATACATGAAGTCTCTAGAGAGTGCAAAGGATTCGAGTGCCATTGATGCCTCAAACCTACTGGCCAGTGCCCCAGAAGAAGGGCCTGAGTATAGCCCTCCGTCACAGTGAAAGCCCAGGGAGGCAACCCCATGGAGTGGGTCTTCTCCGCCACCCACGGGGCTGTTGTGGGAAGACGTGGACTCCATAGCTACTAACAATGACTGTAACCACAACAAGGATGCATGGGTGTGGTGAGCATAGGGGGGCATCTCCCCCACTTTCTCATATTAGAGTCCAAGAGCAACAGTGAATAATCAGAAATGTACAGTTCCTTTGGGAGACATTCTACCCTGATGCATCTTATTGTTCTGAAATGTGAAGATTGGTTTCACAATGGACTTTTAACCAAAGCAAAAGCTTGACATCATGCCCCATGTACACAAGCATGGGACAGCGCCGCGGAGCTGTGATTCCTTTAAAGGTCCATCAAATATGGGGACTGGGATGTATAGATGTAGGAACTAGCCATTGGGTTTGACTACTGCTTGCTCCTTTTCCCAATAGAGACCATTTTAATATGTCATAGCATTTCCCCAGGAAAAAGGCAAATGGAGCTTTTGGGAAACATGAATTCTATTTGGTACAATCATGAAAACAGAGAATTATCTAGCTAGAAAGAAAATCTCCTCCTCCATGTAACAAAGTCTGAATCTTATTTTCAATGGATTCATCCATTCGTCCACTCATTTGCATGACAGCGGTGTTGGCTCTCACTCCCACGGCTCTGGTGCAATCTGGCTCAGTGCTGGGCTATTTCCAGGACGAGCTACAGGTTGGACCCCTGAGATTCTCACAGTTTCTCCTCACTGACTTGACCACTGGGCAGTGCTTCCGACTGTCAGGAAACTCAGCGGAACTCAGTTCAGCGTCACAGCAGCACCTAAGAGTCCCCTGACAGACAAGTGGTGGCAGTGCATGAGGCACATGGATGGAGAATGGACACACCAGTGTCCCCTTTGTGAAGGACAGGATCTGGGCTTTCACCCTGACTCTGGCACTAATTGCTTAAATGACGAAGCAACCCCCACCCTTGTTGAGCTTCTGGGTGTCCATCCTCTTGCTCTCTCTGCCTAGATCCCCCAAGGAATTGGTTGCTCTTCTGGCCCCCATGAGGCCATAAGGACAAGAATCTTGATGGACAGGTAAATGGGGGGTGGTGGTGGTGGTGGAGAGCACAAGTTTAACAATCATTCTGTTCCTCTTGGGACCACACCTACTAGAAAAAATAAGGTCGCACTAGATGTGATGACCACAGAATTCAGAAATGAAACCTGGTAGATTTTCATCTCAAGGGTCATCTTTCCAGGAGGAGATCAGTGAGTGGAGGGTGGAGGGCCTCAGAAGTGGACTGGTTCTCTTCTGTACCCCTCCCACCCCAGCCCCCCATTTCTACCACAATCCTCGTACAGTGGAATTGTCAGCCGTGACTGCCTTCTCAGTGGAGCCCTGGTGGTGTCGTGGTTAGGGGTGGGCGGCAAACCCCACGGCCAGCGGTATAAATTGCTAGTCACTCTCTAGGAGAAAGAAGTTCTCCATACAAAGTTACAGTCTCAGCAACTCACCGGCCAGTTCTGCCCTGCCCTGGAGGCTCCCAATGAGTCAGAATCCAACTGTTAAAAATTTCTTCTCTGGGTCCTCCTTCTCAGTGCTAAGCATTTCTTGAGAGCAGGGCATATTTCTTATTGTCTCCAGGCCCGCAGTATTCCGTAGAATGGCTGGCATACCAGGCTCACGCAAATGTTTATTAAATGGAGGAACGAAGAATGAGAAACAATGTGACTCTGTGATTTCTGCAGGCTGCAGAAATCAACTATAGAAGGGAGACTGTATCAACCCAGTGCGGTCGAACCGATTCAGCCGCCTAGGGACTCCGTGGCCTAGAGAGGGGCGCGTATTGTCAAACCCTGCCTGTTCATCTAGAGAGACGCCCAGGTCCTCGGCCTCTTACTGGAAAGGGAGCAGAATTCTTGAGAAGCCTGGGGAAAATAAAAAAGCCCGCCTGGCACTCTAAGTATACACTTAAGGGGACAAAGGCAGACCACAATGCACTCAAAACTGTACCGATCATTTTTATTACGCTGTCCGCAGCGAGTAAAGATTTACAAAATCTTCTGGGCCAGAGGGTACAGGGGGAAAGATTGATTTTCCCTCGTGGAGGACTGACGACCCCAGGAGGGACGTGTGTGGTTTTTATGTTTATCTAACACGAGCTTTGGTTTCAAAAGGCTGAGGAACACTAACTCGGCATAAATGATACCTCTGTGCCTGAGGCCCCTGCCTGTGCAGGAGAGGTGCAGAGTCGACAAAACCAGAGGGTTCTCTGAAGCCAGAGGTTTTTCCTATTATTCACGCTGAGTCTGCAGTGCAGGGAAATTATCCCAAGCTCCCCCAGGTGTTTGACTTGGTCTCCCCTTGGCAGGAATGTTCATTCTCTCCTCCCGAGCCCTGAGGTGCTAGGTCAGAGCCTCCCACCTAATTGCATCTTTACACAATCCTTTGTCCCTTCCCCCCAGTACTCCTGCAGGGCACAAGCCTTTGTAGATTTTCTCCCAGACGGCCTTTGTCCTCTCCGCTTGTCATTTAGCCACTAGATTTCAAGCCACCCCATGCTCTATTTCATCTACAACTCAAATTAGTACAGCCCTCTCAAATTGACAGCGTGCTAGCAAGGACACAATCCAAAGCAATAATATATACAATAAAAAATAGAAGTAGATTTTTAAAAACGGTAATAAAAATAAAAGATTCAGTCAAAACGGTGGCTTCTGAGGGGATCTACTGTGCCAGTCAAATTGCATAGGTTGTGGTGACTGTTTTGGAGGCTCCTGAAGGAGTCCTGTTGAGAGAGGAAGCTCTACTGGTTACATGATGACCGCCATGATGCAAGGTCAGCAGTTCTAAACCAATGGTTGTCCTGCAAGAGAAAGAGGGGGGAGGGCTTTCTATTTCTGGCAAGAGTTGCGGTCTCAGAAACGCACGGCGCAGTTCCACCCTCTTCAATCTGGTTGCTGTAGGTTGGCCTTGCTCAATGGCAGTCATCTTGGAGTTTTGAAGCCTTAAGGGATTGTCTCTCAGGACCCAGGGTGATCATAGGAGATTACCAAGAAAGGGTTTTAAGACCATTAAGAAACGGCCCTGGTGAAAAAAAGATGGGGAGATTGCCCTGAGGCATTTCTTTCCATTACCACAGTCAATCTACTCCTTCTCCAAGGGTATCAAGAATTGTGCTCAGAGAATTTCATAGGGAACCCTTATTCTCCCCACCTGATAACCCACTAACCCACTGCCATCCAGTCGGTTTTAACTCGAGTGGCCCTCCAGCTGGTTTGTAAGGCAGCAAACCATCACAGGAGCAGAAAGTTGGCTTCATCTTTCTCCCAGGAAGCAGCCGGGAGGATTGAGCCTCCACAGTGCTGTTAGCCATCCAGTGTTGGCCTATCCACCCTGCACTTTGAATTTTGCTTCCATAGATTTCCCTTTTTTTTGTCCCTAAACACAAAGCATATTGAAAAGCACCACAACTTAGATATCTCAAGGATGACCATACTGTTGTTTTGATAGAAATGGAAGGACTCTGTCTGGGGGCTAAAGATGAGCGAGATGGAAGCACTGCCTTCAGAAATATATAGACTTAGATGGAGGAGCTGCAGTGACACAGAGCTTCATATTTCCTGTTTATATCGAATAAAATGTGCTATGAAATTGTCGCCATACTTCTGTGGTCATGGTTGTGGCTGAGCCTGCTTGCACCTGCTTTGACTCACAGAGAGCTCATGGGTGACCCCATGGATGTCACAACAGAGCTGTGCTCCACATGCTTTTCTGATCTTTTTTCCTTGGCTCTTTTCCTTTGCATGGTGGATTTAGTGATGGCTTACAGAGCAAATCAGTTTTTCCTTCCACGATTTGTATCCATTTTGTTTCAGGTCATTGATTGCCACCCCCCACAGTATGACATCACTGACCCCATGTCTTCCCTATGTTTCCTGTTTCCAATCCTCTTTCTTTCCCAACCCTTCTGAACTTTGTCCTGGGACCAATGCTGCCCTTGGTCTCCTATGGTTGATTCTTCTAAGAAGTGCACACCTTCCAGTCTGTTGTTGGGTTGAAAAAAGGGCCACAGTTGTGGATTCTGTTACGCGACAGAAGAGTGACTAGGGCCATTGACTTGGGGGTTCCTTCAGTCACTATTTGATCAATAAGTCAGGTCTTCTCTGTGTCTCTGAGTTAGGTTCCACAATTTTTTCCCACACTCTCCAGGATTTCCAAATGTGATCCTTTTCAGAGCTGAGGGTGGGGGTAGTTGGGTACCATCTAGGTCTTCTGGTGTTGGCATCATGGAAGCTGAGGTTCATGTGGGCCATGATTAGACTAGTTGACACCATGTAGCATTTTTTTTAAACTTACCCACATATATTAGCAGGAATAGCCTGAGAGAAAGAGAAGACTTTCTCTTCCTGTACATAGTTACAGTCTTGAAAACCCACAGGGACAGTTTCATCCAACCCTCTAGTGTTTCTCTGAGAAACCCTGGAATGGACTCCATGGAGGTCAATTTGAGGGGTAGCCTCGGGTTGCTATGAGCTGAAAAAATACAAAAAACGACCCATCCCACCAGCCAGCATGCATAGCCTTAATCCCCATGAACTTGCAAAGAGGAACCTGAATTTGGTCAAGACACTTCATCCGACTCAGCGTGGAGGACTATGCTAGATGACTCCTAGAGAATTCTACCAGTTGAGTGTGAGAAATTGTACAGATCAGGTGACCAGATTTATTTAAACATTGGCATGACATAAAAGAGAGAAAGTGTTGGGAAGGATTTTAAAGAAGTATAGGGATTAAAGCCACGAGCAATGTGTTTAAGTCCTACTTGGATCCCACTTTACTCACACTAGCAAGAGATGTCTGTGAAACAACCTGGGGAACTTGAACCTCCCTCCTATTGCGTCGATGCTAATTGACAGCAACCCGACAGGACAGGGTAGAACTGCCCCCTGTACGTTTCCAAGACTCTCACAGTTTATGGGAGTAGAAAGTGCTTCTCTCCCTTGCAGGGGCTGGTGGTTTCGAACTGCAGAACTGAAGATCACAGTCCAACATGTAACCACTATACTACCAGGGCTCCAAGAGAACTTAAATACAACCCAAATGTAGCATGTGATTAAGAAATTACTGTTAGATTTTAAAGTTCGTTTTAGCTTAATTTAAAGTTCATGATGGTTTGTGAATCTTTCGAAAAGCTTTTATAAGATGGTTGCTTCAGGAAAATGATGAGACTTTCTACTCCCATAAAAAGCTGCCATCTCAGCTGAGCCCTGATGGCACAGTGGTTGTGTGTGGGGCTGTGGCCCACAGGGATGAACCAGCAGCAGCTGGTTCAAATCCAGCAGCAGCTCTCCAGGAGCAAGACTGGCCTTCCTACTCCCACCAGGGCAGTGATGCGGAAAATAAAGAGTTACCATTTCAGAAAGCCACAGGGGCAGTTCTGTCTTACCCTAAGCATTCCTTTGAGTCAGAATCAAGTTGAGGGAAGTGAGTTTGGTTTGTGTGTGTGTGTGTGTGTGTGTGTGTGGTGATGGTAAATAAATGTATCTTTTTTGGATATGTGTTTCAGTATAGATGGGAGAACCAGCAATGTGTCTACGGACCAGGTCTTGGAGAAAGGGCTCATCATTGGTCAAGCAGAGGGTCCACTCAAGGAGTGGAGTAGTCACAATGACTGTAAGTGCAGGCTGCAGCACAGCACAGGCTGGGAGGATGGGGCTGATGGGGACAGCGTTTCTTTCTGCTGTAGAGTGGAAATGGCACAATGACACCTCACAAATCCAGTAGCAAGTAGGTGTACAAAGTTTTAGAGTACTGACCCCAAACCAGAAGTGTGTGTGTGTATGTGTGGGTGTGTCTCAGAGAGAGAGAGAGAGAGAGAGAGAGAGAGAGAAAAGACATGAAGACATGTATATTTGGCAACATTTAGGAGTGGTTAAGCCGCATTAGTCCTTGGAGTTTCTTTCCCTGATTTGTGTTCTTTTGAGAACATTGGAGAAATGTCTACAGGAACAAGGGAGGTGGGCAAAAAAAAGTCAAGAAGTAGCATAAATAAGTAAACATGTCCTGTCAATTTAGAGACTGACAATCATTAGGAATGTTGGTAAGAGCCAGTGAAGGTCAAATGGAAGGGGGTCGGGGGAAGGGACTGGAGAAGGCACGTGGATTTAGGTTGGATGAGATTTTCTTTCTTTCCTTTTAAAGGGAGAAAATTTTGAATTTTAAACTGTGATGCCATGAGAGCTTCAAACCAAAAGCAGCCCATAGGATATTAGACTCCTGAGAGAGCAGGAGGGAGCGGGATAACAGCACTGAGGTAAGAATAGCTTTGCTGTCTTAGCTACGGGCCACAAGCACTGTGCTGACCAGGGTGCTCAGCAGGAAATGGGACTCCCCTCCTTTAAAGTTAGAGCCTTCTCAGGGGATCACAGCCAAGAGTAATGGTGGCAGCTTGAACTTGCAGAATTCCATAGCTATTTCCATAACTCGTGTATTATTTATCATCCTCACAAAATTCCTATGATGCAAAAGAGGGGACAGCTATAGAGATCTACAAGACAGAAAGTCTATACATTATTAAAATAGGGTTCTTGGGAGTTCATTGGCTCCCATTTGTCTTTTCAGGCTTAGAAAGAGCCGGCCCAAAGACGTCCAGGCTGAGAAGGCAAGCCAGAGCTCCCAGAGTCTAACGCCCTTCTCATCTTGCTTCTGGTTGGCCGAATCCTTCCTGAAAAGCCGAAAGGCTGAGCAGGGAGCAGTCAGATACTGGTCAGATGCTCACCCAGGGAGATGCCCCCTGCTCAAATCATGGGACTCCCTCCACAGCCAGTCTGCTAAACTGTGCTGGTGCCAGGACACGGTCACACAGTCCGGCTCAGCCCTTCCAATGAGTCTTGCTCATTGTCACCCTCTCCCTGTCCAGGTCAAGGACTGATATGTCCACTTGACCAGCGAGAACTGGCTATTCTGTCTTATCATACCAAATGTGCCACCTGTCCTTTCTCCCTTTCACCAAACCCAATTCTCCTGTCAGGAGCTCTGGGGGTGGAGGGGGTTCAGCAGTGGGTCAGCGGTTCAAAGCTAGGCACCTTTGTCCTTTTGGCTTGTCATTTGGCAACTAGATTTCCAGCCATCCAACAATCTAACCTACAATTCTGGGGCTGCTAACCGAAACGTCAGCTGTTCAAAGCCAATAGCTGCCTCGATGGAGAAAAATGAGGCCCTCCACACTTGTAAAAAGTGAGTCTTGGAAACCCACAGGGCCAGTTCTCTATAGAAGACCACTGGGAGTTGGACTCAGTGGCAGTGAGTGTTGTGTTCTATTCTGTGTTGAGGTCTCCAGTTACTCTGCCACCCTTCCACACGTACTAGGCAAAGTCACCTGCGCTGTTTTGATTTTCTGGGCCAACCTGAGTTTCTTTCTGTGCTTTGTGGGCCTCTTCTCAAGGTTCAGAAGCCAGAAAGGCACCAAGGATAGTCAAGAAGCCCTCTGCAGAGTATCTGCAGCCATATCTGGTCAACAAGATTTTTGACACAGGGCTATGGGCTTAATCCAACCAAGCAAATATAGACATTCATCCTTCCATTTTATTGAAGAAGTGAGTTAGAAGGTATTGAAGCAAAATAAAATGGAAAAAATACACACCACAGACACATTTTTGAATCACAACATTATTATTGCCCAAGCAAAGGGTTATCCAAGTGATTTTTGAATGACACACTGCCTTCAGGCTAAATACGAATGGGCAATGGGTTATGGGGTCTGGGGTCTCTGGCTTGGAATTCCTGCGTTAAGAGGGCAGTGCCCAGCCCTACAGTTCTCCAGTGCCAGAGCTACAGTTCACTTTGATAAATACATCATAGACGTGTACTATTCTTATGACATCACTGGCTTGCCATGTGAATGTACTATCATCATGTACTACTACGAAGTTTCATTATTAATGAATAGACACAGCAACCCATAGGGTTAGAACATGCTAGATATCATGAGATATAATCAGAATTTGTCTCAGCACAATTAAACAGCAAACACTCTTTGAATCCCTTTAGGATGATGATTATTCCAAAAGGAACGACTTTAAAACCTACTTCAAAAACTCCACTGGACTGAGGTTGACTTTCCACTGTACTTTCCCTCTTCTTCGGGGAAAGGCTAACGCACATCGTACATTTCAACACAGACATCCAACTTCCCATCGATCCTTGGCCTTCCTACTGTCCAGGGTTCAGAATCAGTTTTCAAGGCACATACAGAAGGTTATCAAGGAGAAGAATGTTCTAGTCAGAAAAAACACACCAAACAACTGTACTTTTCTTTCCTCTCATTCAAAGGACAGTCCTTTCCCCCTGTAACAGTTCCTACTGAATAAACCCCTGAGGGTGTTCTCTGGGACTAGCACGGGGTCAGAATCTGGACAACATTAGGGCCCACGGTGTCCTGGCTACAGAAGGTAGATCTGAAAAAGTTAAAGGGGGAAAAAAGGTATTTTAATATGTTTCCAAAAACAAAACAAAAGGCATTGGTAGTTCTTGCAACTCAAAGCCAAATTATTATTTTGTAAATACGTCCACACATACAGTACTGCTTTCTCAATACTGTTTTCATTGCAATACTTCCCAGTGTCCAAATTTTCATACTAGCTGTAAATTTAAAATTAGGTATCGATTTTAAATACTGTTTTTAAAACTTAAGCTATATTTGTAAATGCACAGAAAGAGAGAAAGAAAGAAAAAAAAGCAATACTTACTCATACCCATATTTTCCAGATACATCTATCACCATTTCGGCTCCCAACGTATCTTGAGACTTTTGAAATATATGTTTCTCCCAAATGAACTCAATACTTGAAATGTTTCCAACATCCACATCCGCATCGATTAATTTTGTGTAAGTCATGCCTGGCTTGAGTTTCCTACTGAAAAAAGAAAAGGAAGACGTGTCAGCTTGCCCCAAGCACCCACCAGGCTGAAATGAGAAAAGACATCTATGTGTACCATGGAACATTTTCTTCCCAACCACAGTGATGGGCATCTCAGAAATCCAGCTTCCATAGTTTGTGAGAAAAGGGAGGACAAGAGGCATGGCTAGCAGATTTCTAGGTGATGCCAAGAAACAGCAACACCAACAAAAAGAACAACCCAAACCCACGCTCTTGGAAACCCATCAGGTTTCGACTCAGTTGTATGGAGTCTCTATGGAACCTAGGTCCATGGGTCTCTTTGAGTGAGACTTTATATCTGGAAAACTGGAAGCCAAAAAGAAAAATTGAATCCCGCAGGGTAGTAAGTGGTATTGTAGCACAGCACAGACCACACTGCTTAATGGGCATCTTACTGAGCGCTCTATTGAGCCTACACACTGGCTTAGCTGCCAGGTCTTCGCTCGTGGCTTACCGACCTGGCTATCTCAAGCTTCCCTGTCTTCCCAAGAGTTCCACTGACACGGAGAAATATGCTGCCCTGGGTGGCATTGCTTCCACGAAGTTTGACAGACAGTTTGTGCCTCCAGCCTAGAAACAGAGGGGAGAGAGAGAAAGACTCTGAAGGTTTAGACATTCTGTGAACCCACAGCATCCTGCACCCTTGGATATAAATGCACCTGGTAGCTTTCACAGGAAACAAAACTCTGATGGTCATGAAGCTGTAGTTGACTTGACTTTGTTAGGCAGACAGCAGTGAACATGACCTCTCAATGCTTACATCTTAATTTCCCCAAAGTTAATAGCTCAATGTTCTCCCCAAAAGAAAATCTATGAGTTTCCCCCCAGGGCACTTCTATGACTTTAAAAATAGACGTTGTGCATTTCCTTTCCCTGATATGCTTTGGATTCTGACATATGTGAGCTTCCTATTGCCTTTATTCACCATAAACCTTTTATCCCTAATTCCCTTATTCACCATAGTTTTGCAATATGCACACAAATTCTAGAAGACCTCATGGGTGAGAAAGTGCATGGTCATAGTCATTTATATGCAAAGTGATTTATCCATCACTACCCTGAATGGGTGTATGTTGAGAATTCCTATTGTCAGATGGCCAGGCATGTTGAGTTGCCAGATCGAGGAATGCTAGGTCTGCACCATGCCTGGCCACCACTTCCTGATGTCCAATTAAGCGCTACGTTTTCAAAATCTAGAGCAACTCCAGCCTTTCATCCAAATTGTTATATGCTTAAATACTATTAACTTTAAAAATGCCATTTTTCATGAAATCTGAAAAACACCAGCAAAGGAAGGGGGTTACAGAGCAAATTATTTCCTTCACTGAATAATCATTGCCAGTGAGTTATTTTCCCTTTTTCAGCCCACTGTAATATGGGTCCCACTGTCATCTATTGAAACCACTCTCTGGAAGCTCACCAAGGATGGACTGCTGCTTTATTCAGGAGGTCCCTTGAGCCCTTGTCTTTGTTGATCTCCCCTAGTGTGTAGAGTGGAGTGAAGGAATACTCTCTTCTTCATTGTCTTTCTTCCCTTGGCTCTTCTAACCACCCTGTCCACCTCAATTTTTCTTTTTTCCCTCTACCTACTCCTCAATATATTTTGCAGGACCTTCTTTATTTTCTATATCTAAATTCTTTATTCATCATAGTTTCAACACACACACACACACACACACACACTCTAGAACACCTCAGGGGGAGGTCTTCTCCTTGGATGCACTCTTGGAATTACCCAAGAGTGGGTATATATAGGTGCTTACATATAGGTGATGACCTCAACCTCAATCTACACTCCACATCCATCCGTAATAGCTCAGACTATTTCCCACTACCTGGTATGTTCACTCCCAACCTCAAAGGCACCTCAAATATAATATGTCAGAAACAAAGCTCTCCTTTCACTCAAGCTGGTCTTTCTTCTTGTGTTTCCAATCTCAGAGACTATCATCCATCCATCCAGAATCATTCTTAACTCCTTCAAAATCCATTCACGTAGTTCCACTTAGCGTCTACCACCTCCGTAACTAGCTTTCATCTTCCATGTCTCTCTACCTTAATGTCTCGAGTGTTGTAACACATCTGTCAGTTTATTCTGCCTCCTTATTGCCCCCTCTCATCCCTGGAACAAGTTGAGTGATTTACAAATCTTTATTATCTCTCAGGACCTTTCTATTGAGCAAATTCTCCATATTGAATGCAAAGCCCTTCCTTCTCAATTTCTCTCCCTCATCTCCTTTCATGTGACATCCCTTCCAAAGTTTAGGGGGAAAGTGGAATTTTAAAATAATGGGATTGTTCCCACAAGATTTTTGAAACCTCTTCATAGTTCCCTTCTCTTGGTCTTCTGCAATAATATCTTTCAGCTCTGTTCTTTTTTTTAAACCACCATTGATATGTATTGTTCCTTTTTCATAGACCATGCCTCTCCAGCCCCTTCTTCCTCACCCATCAAGGTTTTTCACCTTATACGTCACTTTCCCTCCAAAAATCCCGCTGACCTGGTTGTGGGAGTTCCACCTTCAAGTTCTCAATTCCCTGAATGACTGAAATAGAGGTTTTTATTTGTCTTCTTCCCCACCAGACAACACCCCCTGAGGTTCTTCACCATGTGGTCCTTCACTGCCTTTTCATGGCTTGTTCCATGTGCATAATTGGCATTAGTTAAAATTACTGTTTTCAGTGCATAGTAGACATTAATTAAAAACTATTGATTTTTGGAGGCTAATGACTAAAAGCATCACAATAAAATTCAGTCAAAATACTTACGGGAAAATGGAGAATGAGATCCTGTGTTTAAAAAATAAAATGACCCATTAGGGTTCACATTTTTGAGATGAAATCTATCAGCAAAATGGCCCATTGTTGGACAACCTTCTTTGGGACAATGGGAACAGTTCCCCTGGTGATAGAAGATAAGATGTAGTTAGCTAGGTAATGAAGGCATTTTCTCCTCAATAAGCTCAGGACAGATTACTAAATGATAGTCTTTACTTTTGAATCTGAATAGAGTATGTGCATTTTAAAATGGCCAGTTTCAACAGCTGCCAGTTTTCAAAAACAAAACAAAAAGAACAGGGAGAAAGACACACTGCCTGTTATAAAAATGTATAATGGATATGAATATATATGTATATATATATATAATTTACTTAAGAAGAAACTGTATCAACCAAACTCAACTCAACTCATGGAGCTCAAGTTGATTCTGACCCATGGCGACCTTGTCGGATGGAGCAGAACTGACTGCCCTTTGGGTTTTTCAGGCTGCAAATCTTTACAGGAGTAGAAAGCCTCATCTTTCTGAATTGAAAGCCCCTCAGACGAATGACTAGTGGGTTCAAACTGCTGACCTGTAACCCAGTATGCCATCCAGTCTCCTTCAAAGAGTCAATAACTATGTAGTGAAAGTTACCTAGCCTCAATACTTATCAGGGAAACTGCTAAGTGAAAGAAGATACCAGGATGGTGCACTCCTTTCAAGGTTTATGGTAATTGCATTTTTCCAAGTCTTACTGAATTTTCTGTTCAGATTATGTATCACAGAACACAAGAGAGTTTCTACAGGCAGAGTTCAGTGATGTGAACTACAATCTTCCAGTTGTGCCACCATTTCTATTCTTTTCTGAGTCATTCCCCGCCTCTTTAATAGAAATTCGCTGACCCCTAACTTTCCTGTCTTTTGAGTGGCTATTGTCTGTTAAATCTCATAAAGTTAGTTCTTAAAAGAGCATAATACTCCAGGCAGGCATTTCTCCCAGAGTTCAATTCTTGTTTGGTTTTAAGAAGACCTCAAGAGATGTTTTTTATTTAAAATTTACAAATGATCTTAGGACAATAGTTTCATTCACCTCTGGAAAATCGCTTCTGACATTTCAGTACTGGGTTGGGTACTGGGTAAAGAAGTGGTCTGTAATGTTTTTGCATAATTATACAATACTTCTCTAAGGAATATGTAAGTCCCTAAGGTGCCCAGTAGATGACTCATCTTGATAGAATGTCCACTAACTGAGCCTATGTACTAACCTGTTCTTTCCTGTTCTTTATATTCAGCAGACTTGGAAAAAAGTAAAACCACTGACAACATCTGATGACGACAGAGAGCAGAGGGACTCCCGGTTACTGTTGATGGAAAGGAAGCTAATGGAAGACATCAGTAGCATCTCATGAAGATAGATGGGTATGTAGCCTTTGTCAATTTCAACTGATAACACATGTCATAAAGAACCTTGCACCCAAGTGTGGGTGCTTATGCAAGCATTTCTCTTAAGAGGAAAAACTAACAATGATCAAAATGCATGTCAGTAGGGGAACGACTACATGTGCAGTCGTCAATTCCTCATAAAACAAGTGTATAATCCTGCTAGACCTGTACACATCAGTGTATAGCTGCACACGATGATATTCTGTATATGAAATACATAAGTCCAGAAAGATCTGAGCAATATGCTGCCATTTGTTTGATCGATCTCAAATTCATTTCTAAGTCTGCTGGAGGGGAGGGGAGGGAAAACACGAGGACCTTCCATCCTTGAATTTATCTGTACGTCTTTAAATGTAAAGCCAAACCAACCACAGCAACACTCATATGTTCTCCTTCTGGTAGCTGGTGATTGAGTATTTGCTGCTTTAGGCTTGGGGCTTTAAATAATTTATAAAACATATGCACTTAGGTTAGAACAACCAGAGCACATCATTTAAGCTCCATTTTTTAATGAAGAGAAATGATAATGAAGGCTCATGTTTATTGAGTCCTTTCCGTGTGCCCCAGTGGTATAGTTGTTTATTCAATGGACTAATAGTCACAAGGAGGCTGGTGGCCCAGGCTCTCCATTCTGGTACAGATGAACTGTTTCCGGAACCCACTAGAGAAGAGATCCGCTCACAGGAGAGAGCTCAGTCCTGCAGGGCATTCTGAGTTGCAATCGACTTGATGGAAGTGAAGGCTTTTGCTTTGTTTTTGGAACCACATGCCAACACTGTTCTAAATACTTTGTCTGATTCCATCCTCATAAAATCCCTAAGAAATAGAGTCTGTCTCCCTATCTTACAAAGGAGGAAGCACATTGGACAAGTTATTGAATGTTCCCTGTAAAGCAAGTGAGGGGTCAAGCACGTGAGCCCAATATTTCGGGTCCAAGAACCCTGCCTTGTTTTGTTTTTTGTTTTTTTATAAAAGACTGTTAGCCAAAAGTACAATACAACATATCAAAGAAACAGACCCCATGTCCTTGAACTACAGTTAGCATTCACATGGCGCGCCTCCTGATTCTTTGGTTTGGCTCTGGGGGCTCTTTGATCTCTGAACCAGCCTCGGTCACCTCAGTCCCTACAGGGAAGGCCAGGACCTCTTAGCTTCTCAAGAAGTCTTGTGGTCACTGTGCTTGGCGGATAAGTACTGTCAGGCATCTAACTGCCAGGTGGGTGGTTCAAATCCACCAGCTGCTCCAAGGGAAAAAGGTGGGACTCTCTGCTCCTGCAAAGAAGCACGGTCTTGGGAAATCTATGTGGGGGCCCTGGGCCAGGGAAGGAACTCAAGGGTACCGGGGTTAGTTTGGGCTTTCTTCGTGTCTCAGAACAGCATCAGATGGTCAGAGGGGGGCAAAGTGGGGGAGAGAAGATCCCCTCTCTCCCCTCCCCTCCCCTCCTGGGAAAAGTCAGTGTTGAAGGTATTCCAAAATGCTCTCAAGCTTTTTACAAACAGCAGTTCTCCAGGGCAGAGAGGGTCCCTGAGTGCATCGACCACCATCTTCCACCTCAGGAAGAGCAGCTGCGTTCCTGTCCCAGTGGCGAGTTCACTCCCTGTGCTCTTGTACACTAACTTGCTGCTGAAACTGCGTGCGTTCTACCCCAATAGGATGGGATTGCAACCGCAAAGCCCCAAACCAAACATATTTCCGCTTCCCACTACCGAAGAGATTTTGTTCACTCTTCCCTTCCACAATGATTCCCAAATGGAAAAATAGGTTTAGCTCGGCTCCAGCCCCCCCAAGCTTTATGACTCAACCAGAATCAGATTTGGTCCTTTGTCACGTATTGATCTGTGTCGCATTCCTGTGAGCTATCTCCGCCTCCCTTCTGCTATGTATAAATAATTAAATTTTAATCAAATAATCCCCATGTTCCAAGTCCATAGTAATATGTTTGGTTGTAATTATTGATCGGGTCAGGCTTCTCAGCGCATCCTTGAAGACGACATAGAAAATAAACTGTTGTCTGGGACTGATATGCCTCCTACACACTAGCATCGAATGACTGCATAACAAATGGTTCCCAGAGCAAAATTGGATATAATCTTTAAAACAGCTGAACCAACCCAAATACAAATAGTTGGTTTTGGGATTTCAGCCCTTCCGCGATCTCAGCGATGTCCTTCACTCTGCAGAGAAGCAATCCGTTTTTATTTCTCAAAATGGCAGATGGTTTGTGCCACAAAGTCAAAGGCTTAATTTTTAGCTGGCAGACCATGTTTCAAAATATTACTTGATAATCACATTCCCTTGCAAAGCACCTCTACTTACTGCTTGGAAATGCTTGTAGGACCTACAAGGATAAGCCATAAATGCAGCAGGGTTGAGGATGCTTTCCGCATAAAAGCGATGACTCCGGGCATGGTTGCAGTCCAAGAAGAACTTTGCCCCTGTGGAAAAAAATCGCCAATTACTGGATGGCCACTGACTGAGAACACGGGGCAGGAAGCGTTTCTGAGAGGAAGTGTAAATGGCAGTTTCTGAACTTGGGATGGGGGTGAAGCTAAGGTAGCCAGATCTGGGAGGGGCTCAACTGTGGCACATGGTCATTAATATGTCGTATATTATCTTCGCACCAAAAGAATGCCTTATGTGGAGCTAAAGCGGCATTTGAGCAGGGTCGAAGAAGCATCTGCATATGTACATGGCTTGTCCGCTGACGTTAACATCCTAAGCTCTTCCGGACTCTTTGCTCAAGGCATTTAGAGCTGTAGGAATCCCAGGGCACAAAGCATCTCCAGTCTGGTCCAGCCTGGGTCAATGAATTGTCTTTCATTCCCAGCACCAAAGAAGAACTGATTGCTCCCCCCACCCCCGTCCAGCATTCGAGCATTAAATCACAAACTAGCTAACTCTGTTTACTAGTACTTATCTTTCACAAAGTTAAAGCTTAGAGATGAGGCAGGTGGAATGTCTTTGAAAGAGTGCTAACAGCATTTGAGTTTTGTCATTGTCAGGCAAGTTCTGGATGCCATCAATCATTAGGACATTGTAATAATGGATCATGAAGATCAAAACCACTTGTGCCATCTGGAGTTATCATGGCATGCTAGTTCTGATTTCTTCATCTTGCATATGTAGCATTCTTACTGCAGGGCAGGGACCATCCTTCCCATGACTGAGAGTTGAACTGGTCTTTATGAAACTAACTTTTCTTCAACATCAACTAAATTGTCCACGTCTCTGGGAAGATGGGTGGATCATGTGGTAGATCATTATGTGAGATGTCATGACACCACCACTCCTCCCATGAAGCGATCTTTCTCTTCTACTTTTTTGCTCCTCTGGAATGCAATTTATCTCACGATTGCCTTCACCAATAAAGCACAGAGGGTGTGAGTTGGTTAGATTCCAGAACATAGGCCTTAAGAGGCCTTTCAGTGTCTACTCTTGCTTTCATGGAATCTGGCCACCATGTAAAGAAATTCAGGGTATCAGGCTAGGGAGTGAGCCCTGAAGGATAGACTGTGTGGGGAAGACAGGCTACATGGAGGAGAAATAGCATGTAGTTCCCAGGAATGTGACAAGGCCACCCTGGACTTCCCCATCTAGCTGGCAGCACCCAGACAGGATGCAGTCACAGCTGACAGCAGTTATCTCAGCTGACATCTCAGCAGAGCAGACTCTGCTGGGGTCTGCCCGAAACCTGACCCACAAAACCGTAAGCAATAACCTGATTGCAATAAGTAACTGAGACAGCATAATTTCAGGAATGTGATATAGTCAACAGAGATCAATGTTTACTTTTGTTTTTAAGAAATACTGTATTTCATCAGGTCATTATATTTATAGATTTATACTTACAATTAATTGTGATTTAGACAAGATAGTCCATTAGAATACAGTGAACTGTGAATTTTTAGAAGTAAATGTTTTCTTAGTAATAAATATAATGCAAAAAAGAATATAGTGAAAGCTTGCAATTTGTGTAAAGACAACATAAATGATATATAGACATGCTTTTAATCTAATAAAGTTATAAGAAATCTTATAATGTTTCAAAATGATAGCTTACGGTAAATGTGGTCCTTACTTGAATGAATACAGAACAGCAAATGTTCTATGTGTAATACTTAATGTTGTTATAATTATGTAAAGTAGTATTATGTCTGATACTTTACCCCAATAGAAAGGATTTTAAGACACAATATAGAAAAATATTAGAGAAATAAGTTTTATAATAAGTCTTTTTTTGCTTGAATTTTGCTTATTTGTACTAGGTGGAATTAGCTTCACTTCTTGTCTTATGTTCTTAAAACAGCAAAAACCAAACCAAACACCAAAAGTCACTGTAAATCACATGTACTCCTTGCATGGATATTAAAACTTTGGAACTTATCCCTAGTGAAGAGGGCATCCCAGCTACTCTCAATGCTATGTTCCTTAATCTAAAATGGTCCAAAGAAAGTCCAATAATGTTTTCATTATTCTGGCCACATGAGATGAGGTGGTGAGAGAGCCATCACTCTTTTGGTAAGCCACATAGTTATTTAATTTTGCTGTCCAGATGTTTAAACATCTCAAGATGAGTCATGCATTCCTTCTGTATCCAATGACTCACAAAGTTAGGTAAATCTGCTTTTGGCTCTGGGTAACTTCCATTTGCCAACCTGGAAAACTCTTCCATGTCTGAAAACTTTCCCATGAAGAGTCACAAATTTATGGGGCATTCAGTTGTGAGTAATTTTTTTATGAAGCACAAAAAATTTTGTACTATATCTCATTATCATTATCATATCATTGTGCCATTAGGTATGAGATATGAGATATGATTTATTATGCATCACTATTTTACTTCAGGATGAGAGGTAGAGTTAGAAGGGGATGGAATTCCCAAATAATAACAACCCTTAACCACAAGTTCAACAGTTCAAATCCACCATTTGCTCTGCAAGAGAAAGATGAGGCTGTCTGTTCCCATAAAGTTTTAACCTCAGAAGCCCTAGGGGCAGCTCTGCTCATTCCTAGAGGTTTGCTATGAGTTCGAAGAGACTGGATGGCAGATTTTAAAACAAAATGTTAATGTTACATTAATAACATTAATATAATGTTAATTCTTGAATATGACATTCAAGAGTGATTTTGTTTTTTAAAAAAGTTAAGCCGTATCCCTTAAAAACATCTGCAAAACAATGAATTATTTAATATGGCTGTTCTAGTTATGGTCATTGTAATTTTCACCAAGGACATTCTGTTTTCCTGATAGGTGTTCTTTTCCCTCCAGATTTGAGTGTACATTTGATAAGGACAGAGATTTTAGTCTTTGCAGTTAATGCTGGCATCGGCTGATGCTAGAATAATGGCTGGCACATAGAAAGCACTCAATATCTATGTGCTGAAGACCTGAATGGGAGTGAGGTGGGGAAGCTTGACAATTGTCATGGAAAGATGGGGTCAAAAGATAGTGGAATTTTCCAATGAACTTTTTGAAGCCTTCTGTGTGTATATTGAGTAACCACAATATGCTGGACATTATGCTGAGCACAGAGAGGACAAAAGACGTGGTGCCTGCCCTTGCAGGTCTCATAACTGGTGAAGGCTTCATGCATGCTACTGTATTTGGAGCTAAAATTATCTATCTATCTATCTCTCCACCCATCTATCTATCTATTTATGTATCTAAACTTGTGGGAATTCTAGTGAAATAGAGATGCTATCGATGCAGGTTTCATATTTTAGGAAGCAGATACCTTTATTATATCTACTGAAATCCAATTTAAATAATGGTGTAATGAAATCAGCACATCCAGGCATGTACTTTCCTCCATTTGGATAAAAGTCAAGGTGACCACAGGCACTTGTTGTCCCAATACCTGAAACAGATAAAGCCAGGGTAAAGAATTCCCCTAAATCTTTGCATTCCAAGGCAGTCTTTGTTTCTGTTAAAAAAAAAAAAAAACTTACCAAACTCAAAGAATAAGCGAGCTGCATTTGTGTGAATCACATCCACAAATTTAGCATCTGAGGGGTCCAGACTGATAAGAGTTGAAGTGTTGTGGAAATAAGGGCCTGCTGGGTCCAACCCTAGAAGAAGGCATCATATCTATTAGACGGTGGTGAGCGCATATTGTACAAGGGCTTGCTGGAGTGTGAGGTTCCTTTGGAATGATAGATCGTGAAGGCAAAGCATCCCTTCCGATGTAATTCAGGCAGAGCAATATACATATACACATACACCTAATATACATATAAGGAAGGGGTACCAAAAAAGCCATAAAACCAGAAAAACCTTTGCTGGGTAGAACGTCAATGAAATTTTGTTTCCTGTTCAGGAAAAAGGCCGCAGAAACTATTGTGATGTTGAACACCATTTATAATGGCAGCGCTAGGGGAAAAACTCAAGTGTTTGAGTGGTTTTCTTGTTCCCCAAAAGGTGAAATGTCAAATGTTGACAAACCTCATTCTGGATCTCCATCAGCTTCCTGAATGGACGAAGATGTCGACTTGCAGTTTGCAGTTCATTCTACCCCATCAGACTGTTCATCAAGCTTTCTATTGAAAGGTTCTGAAAAGACTGCATACTAGTGTGCAACAAAAACAGCCTGATTTGTGGCCATTGTGGGACACCATGACACTGCACCTGTCTATGCAGTCATCTCAGTGTACCAGTTTTTGTTAATAAACATCATGCCTCTCTTGCCCCTGCGCAACTGAGGTGAGCACAGGTATGAAGGGAGCCCAGAGGAGGGACATAGAAATGAATCTAGAGGAATTCGGACTGGCTTCTACTGGAGCTGGGAAATAGAAAGAGAGATGGGAGGGGTTGGTCTAAGTGAAGATCAGGCTAGGCTGATGTTCGGGAAACACAAAGAGTGTCCATGAGTCCCCAATGAGTCTTTAAGCACATTGGGGAAACTAAGGCCGGCATGTGGCATTCCAGAACTTGCAGAAAGATGAAGAGAGTATTGTACACAGGAACCAGATGAAATCAAGTCCAGTCCTGACTTAAGACTTGACCAGGTTGTCCTTGAGAAGTTGTTGCAAGTCTACAAGAGGAGGAGCTTTTGAATCCAACTTTGTTTTAGAGAGCTCTCTTTGCTGTCCTGTGGACACTGGGCCCCAGAGCAGAGAGGTCAGGGCGGCTGAGCTGTCCCTCTGAGACGTGACAGGAGCAAAACAGATAGACAGACCTTGGAGACAGAGCAGGCTTGGTTTTAGACCACTGCAATACGTGACTATCACAATGAGAAACACGCATTTCTGGGTTCCCCAAGGCATGTAACTTAGGAGTACACAACATGTAGTCTTATGTAGTGTGCAATAGCATTTGTAAACAGTTTGAAATAGTGTAAGAATGGCCACAGTGTAACACAAGTGATGACGTGAGCACAGACTGTTGGAAAAAGGGTACTTGCTCAGTGCACAGTCATCACACACCTCCCATGTATACAAATACACAAGCATCATCGATGAAGCACAATAAAGCAAAGTGCAACGAAACCAGGTGTGTCTATAAATGTTTGGGCCATGGCTGTGAAGTGCTGCTTGCCTCAGCAGACTTCCAAAACTTTAAACTCACTCAGACCATCCATAAAATAACTTTTTAAATCTCCTTGACATTGACTAGAGTCAGATTTATAATGATCCTATACAGAGTTTCAGAGGCTGTAAATCCTTACAGGAGTAAGGCATCTTTATCTTTCTTCTTCAGAGCATTTGGTGTGTTTGAACCACTGACCTTGTGGTTAGTCTAATGCTTGCCTTCTAAACCATTGCCACCAGAGCCCCTCTCGTAGGGTTACCCATTTGTTTTTGTTATTCTGACTGTCAACATCATTGGGATAAATTCAAAGAATCAGCAGGCACAAGAAAAGGAGATGGGAGAAGAAAGGACAGGGGAGGTGGTACAGTGGATGGAAAGGAAGAAGAAGGAAAAGAAGGGATGTGGAGATCACAGATGGAATCCTGAAGAACCCAGCTGAAGGGAGGTCAAAGGAAAAGGACCCCACAAAGCCACTTGGAGCAAAGCAGTCAGAGAAAATCCAAATAAACCCCAATGTGGGACCATTGAGCGAAGAAGGAAGAGCATTTCAAAAGGTGGTGAGGTGAACCGGGTCCAACCCCAGAGCAGGGTCAAGTCAGAGAGATTTACAAGGTCTGCTGTGTTGGTCAGGGGTCCCTAGTGGTTGCAAGGAGGGCTATAACCCACAAGGTCAGCAGTTCAAAACCACCAGCCACGTTGAGGGAGAACGATGGGGCTTTTTACTTCCAGGTGGAGTTAGGGTCTAGGAAACTCATAAGGCAGTTCTACCCTGTCTTATAGGGTCACTGGCCAACCCAGAGTCGTCCTCCAGCACTGGGTAGACCTTCTTTGTGGGTGTCCAAGACTCTTTTATTCTTTACTGGTGAGAAAAGTCTCATCTTTCTCCCCAAGCGGAAAACAGAGAGGAAAACCTATCTCCCCATTTTTGTCTCAGGCAGATTTGTTGGTCTTCAGCTCGGAAGATTTGAAAAAACATCATTATTATTTCCATGTGGGTGGTGTGCCAACACTGATTAGATACTTCTGATGAAGTCAGGTGCTCGAGAGAGACATGTTAACATAGCCGGGGGTGGAGCGGTGGTCTTAGACAACATCGGTCCCAGGGCAAAGCACCTTCAGCAAAATGTTCCAGGCTGGTCTCATCCTTGGAAGAGACAGATGAATGAGCACTGAAGAGGTGGCTCTGAGAGAGTGCAGGAAGAGGGGCCACAGAAGCAGGGAAAGCTAGAGGAGGATCAGAAAGGTTGGTGGTAACCACTCCTCAAAGAGGGCAAATTCCACCGCTGTTTCCAATTAAAGAAAATTTTAAAGCGATAGCCACCTGAGGGTGGTGAAGATCAGGGTGGTAGGTGAAGAGATGGACTGGGCGGTGTGCGATATATATAAGTAATAAGAACCATCCAGACTAGAGTAAGGGTTCTTGAGGGTGGCAGGGGCGGGGAGAGGAGGGAATAATGAAGAGCCGATATCAAAGGGCTGGAGAAGAAACAGTGTTTGGAAATGGTTGATGGCAACATTTGTACGTGTCCGCTTGGTATCGCGGACGTATGGATTGTTCTAAAATATGTGAGACCTCCCCATAAAATGATTTATTAATTAAAAAGAAAAACAAACCGGTCACTTGGGCCCCGCCTTAAGGACAGCCCTTTATGTGGCCTCCAGCCATTTGTAACGAATCTGAGGGACAGGTCCGGTCAGCAGCCTTCACCGCGGTCGGGTTCATCTTGCTTCTCAGAGGCTTTCTTTGAAAGCTCAACTCTGACTGTTGAGTTTCATCTCGTCCGTGACTCGAGGGGCAAAACCCCCAAACGAACTCACTGCCAGACTCGTCATGCCCGCGTGGGGTCCTGAGACCCCAGCTCTAAGAAAACCCAGAGCTCCGCCCTTCGCAATCACGGAACTTAAGACGACCCAGGGCATATCAATAACGACATCTTCCTGAAGCCTATCAACTCTCTGCCCAGCCACAGAGCCTTTCAATCTGGCTCTCTCCCATTGGCCCGACAGGATCATTTGATCGACTGGAGCTAAAAAAAAAAAGTTAAGAAGTACCTCCTGAGTGGAAAAAGAAGGAAGGCGCACAACAGCTCTCTGAGTGCTTTGAAACCTTGCTGATGGACGCTTGCCCCTTTCGGTTCAGTTCAAGAGCCTCATACCCTGCGTGCCCCCACGCCCGTCTCCCACCGGCTTCAAGTGGTGACCATGTCTTCTTTCCCCTGGGCTTGAACTCGTGAAGCTAAAAGGGACTTTCCGACACCCTGGGATTTCAGTGCAAAAATACGATGTTATGCTAATGCACAGTGATGGGGGATTGGGTTGGGAGGAGTCTGCTGAAAAGACGGACGAGGCCTTTCCAGCTGGGAAGTCGGCATCCCGGGAGATGGCTGAGGCAAGATAGACAGGTGAGTCTAATTTGGCGCCCTTCTATCGTTTTAGAAGAATTGGCTTCTAAAGTTGAAAATCGGAACGCAGAACAATACTCACATGTCTGCAGATTGTGCATTGAACTAAAGGACAGTGTGCACTTATGATGGAGGGGAAGGAGGGTCAATGAAAAGGAGCTGGCCCCTCGATGAGATGAACTAACCCCCTGGCTACCACAGTGGGCTTGGGCTTGGCCATGACTGTGCAGAGGGTGCAAGGTGGGCTGTGGTTCGGTTCGTGCTGTTGCGCCAAGCCCGGGTTGGGGCTGGGATACAGGAGGCTCTCCAGTAGTTTGTAGTCTATTGACAATTTCAGGCACATCAATAATGATGAGACCATGTGATATTTGTCTTTCCCACTGGAGGCAAATTACAAAGGATGAGATAAACATGGAGAGTTAATCTTGCTTGGGGAAGAAGTGGCTCCCAAGAATCTTGAAGGAGGAACAAGAGATATTTAGGGAGAGGGGCAACAACATGTGTAATGGTTTCAGGGTCCTCAAACTACGGCCTGCGGGCCACATGCGGCCCACCAGGTGTTTTTGCTGCCGCTGCTGTCCTGCTTATCAGCCGACTCATACCTGTCCCGGCAGTGAATTTGTTCAGTTTTTTTTTTTTAACTATAGTCTGGCCCTTCAACAGTCTGAGGGACAGTGAACTGGCCCCGTTTAAAAAGTTCGAGGACCCCCTGGAACTTTAACACACAGACCTTGTATGATGGAACGTGGAAATCAGTGCCTAACCATCTAAAAACTGCTGTGAGAAGTCTTAGCAGTGATGTGAAACAGTCTACATGTGGAAGGATGGCTTTTGCCTTCCGAGATGATATGAGAGATGCCTTGGGGAGAGAGATGGACCGGGCTGAGATAGCAGCCAGAGGCCTGGCCAAAGCCCAGCAAGAATTTGGCTGGTGGCCAAAAGTAGCCCAGCTTGCTGCCAATGGAGCAAAGATTTGATCTTCACCCATCAGATGCGCTCGGTTTGGAAATCGGCGTGCAGGGAAGCGCTCTGCTAAATTACCATCCCCACAAAATTCGGCACATCTATAGTGTACTCAGCAGCCAACTGATTTCTAGACCGTATCATACTTCCAGACGGGGTATTTGAAATTTTAATTTCAAATTTTGCTGGGCATTTCCACCGGGCAGTGCCAGTGGTCCCTGGGTCAGCTCCAGCCCCGGTTGCCACGGTCCTCTTTCTGGGTCCGTCAGTGGGACTCGAACTTGTTCTTTGTATTAGAGACCTGCTCTTTTTCAGAGCCAAAGGAGGCCTGGTAAGATAATGGGTCAGCACTCAGCTGCCGGCTGGAAGTCAGTGTGCCAAATCCCCCACCAGCTGCTCGGCAAGAGAAAGCTGTGACTGCCTGCTGCTCTCAAGATCACAGCTGTGGCAACCCTATGCTTCTATTGGTTCGCGTCATTAAACCATATAGAATAGTCTGCAATGTTCTATTCATGCTACAGGATGGTATAAATCAGAATGGAGTCCACGGGAGTAAGTTAGATTTGGGGGTAATTTCAAAGCCTGGGATGTGTCATCATTCATTCAGCCTTCCCCTGTTAGGGACATGGTTACGTTTTTTTCCACCACTGACTGGTCGTTTGCAGCAGATACCCTTGAACGTGTATGTGCACAGTCACCTTTGAAAAACCTTTTCTTACTTCATTGTAAATGACTCTTGTATTTGCTTCTGCTACTTCCTTTGGTGTCAGCTGTCCGGACATTTGATATCAAGCACAAACAAAAGAAGTAAGCCAATGCCAGGTATGCTTACCAGTGATTCTTCCGAGACCGGCTATTCTTGACCCGGCGTCCCCTGCCAGATGAGCTCCCAAGCTGTGGCCAATCAAGTGCACTTTAGAAGGCGAATATCCAAACTTCGTCTGAGAGCGGTTGGCGAAGGAAGACAGAACAAGCATCCTCAGAAGAGCAGGGGGGATGGCTTAACTAAGCTTAAATACAACAGCCACAACAAACCTCACATGTTTGTCTATTTCACACACAGGGCGGGGACCAGAAAAGTGACCCAGTGACACCTCCTGCCACTAAATTCTCACGCAGCTGCAGGGAGAGAATGACTGTGTTGGAGGGCCTTTCCTGTGCTCGCAGACCTTATGGTTCTCAGGAACATCTTAACCACCCGCTACTGTGGCTTCAAGCCTTGTGCTCCCTCTTCTCTGAGGAACAACCCTTCCAGCATGGGCCCCCAGAAAGCACACACCCATGTCGTTAGCCCTTTAGGCTAAGGCCACTCTAGGGAAGTACTGGGACATCTTGGCTCTTAAGAGGAGAGTTTTTAAAGAATATTTACAAGGAGACGATGTGTCTTAGCCATCACTATCAGTTTGTGGTACTGTAGTGACTGCATGGTGATGCTGCGATATCAGGAGCTATGTCACTGATATTTCAAACACCATAAGGGTCACACAGGACGAACAGGAAGCAGGGGAGCTCCCGGACAAAGGACTGTCCGCTGTCCGCTTCTGGGGGTTTAGCTACTGAAAATCTTATGAAGAGCTGAGGAGCACAGTCAGATATAGTACTGGAAGATGAGACCCTCTGGTGTCAACGCACTCACAATACCCGCTTTCACAAAGTGAGGTTGAGCGTCATGCCATGGGTCTTGGGGACCTTCCATTACTGGTCGTGGTGTGGTAATGCATTGGGCTCCGATTTGCAGGGTCAGCAGCTTGAAACCCCCAGTAGCTCCGTGGGAGAAAGACTGGGATTTTCACTCCTGTAACCAGTTACAGTCATGGAAACGCCCAGGAGTCTGCATTGACTCGATGTCACCCCGTCTATGTAGCCTCAAATCCTGTCACTCTCCATCCCAAGGTCCTGGGCTTTCTTCATAGCACTTGCCCCCAGCGGATGCTTGTTCATTTATTCCTATGTTTGTTTCTGTTCCATGCTATGTTGGTGCAGGGGCTCTGCCCTCTTCACTGAAGTAGCCTCAGTGCCAACCTGTGGCAAGTACTGAGGACTGGGTTGGCTGAATGAACTAGCATGCTCCAGGGCCATTGAGGTCATAGGTTCTATGCCACTATCTTTTTTTTTTTTTAATTTTTTTTAGGCATCACTGCCCTGGTGGTGGGAGTAGGAGGCCCAGCCTTTGCTCCTGTGAGCGGGAATTGAACCTCCATCCCAGTGGGCCGCAGTCCCGTGCACAACCACTACGCCACCGGGGCTCAGCCCCTATGCCACTATCTTGAATGAGAGATTAACTTTCTATCATGAAAGAGCGTTTGGGCACATGTAAGGGCCTTAGGCTATAGCCCTCGTAAAGGACAAAACTTCACTTGATTCTTCTAGGGCACTGGTTCTCACCCTGTGGGTTGCGACCCCTATGGGGGTCAGATGACCCTTTCACAGGGGTCACCTAAGACCATATTTCTGATGGTCTTAGGAACTAAGACACCATTTTTCTGTCCGTCTCCAGATGGGTCTGCCCACACGCAGAAATGTCCACAGATGAGTACCCGGCTGTTACCCAGGCTACACCATGCTTCAAAGCAAAATTTCATTTATTTGTCATTAGAAGTAAATATTTCACTATATATAATTACATCTTGTTTTTGTGATTAACCACTGTGCTTTAATTAAGTTCAATTTGTAACAATGGAAATGCATTTTGTGTATCAGATATTTACATTATGATTCATAACATTAAAACATGACAGTTACGAAGTAGCAATGAATATAATTTTATGATTGGGGGGGGGTCACCACCACAGGAGGCACTGTCTTAAAGGGTCTCAGCCTGAAGAAGGTTGAGAATCACTGTTTTAGAGTGTGTGTTGGATAAATATTGTACTTGTTTCTGGCTTGGTCTATTAAAAGTCATTGCTTTTTAGTTGATTCTGACCATGCAGGACAAAATAGATGGAACTTTGCTATAGGTTCTCCAAGGCCATAAATCTTTAGGGAAGCAGACCACTACATCATTCTCCCACCAGAAGGGCTGGTGGGTTTGAACCGGGCCTGTTGGTTAGCAGCTTTGTTCTTAACCATGGGCCACCAGCCCTAAAGACTTTGCTGCCAGAGAACCGTGTTTCTGTGAGACATCTCATTTTGTGTTCTAAAGAACTAGCATCTATAAGGGAAGCAGTTTATCGCCCTAAAGTCAGGCTGACCGTGAGATGGAAATGGACCAAAATGGTTCCACTCTCAGGCTTCAGCCCTTGGGGGACTGTTTGGTGATGAGCCCGTGAAGACATACTGCCATCTAGTGGTGTTTTGTTCTGGCACAGGCATGTGGTTCATACAAAAAATCTAAACCCAAACCAAACACAAAGCCATCCATTGACTAGGACTCACGGTGACCCATAGGGCAAAGTAAAACATCCCCCGTGGGTTTCAGACACTGTAACTGTTTGTGGGAGTAGGCAGCCTCACTTTCCTCTCTCAGAGGAGCTGGAGGTTTTGAACTGCTAACCTTGGCATTTGCAGCCCCATGTAACCACCCCTCTACCCAGGGCTCTTCCCTTTTTCTGTCAGAAGACATAGTTCCTGTTAGCTCCACTTGTCTTAGAATCTCGCAAGTTTAGTACTTGTGCAGTCACACAAAAAATATGAAATTGCCCAGTGACCCTTCAAAGTCGGTTACTTACAATTTCAGCAGGAAGCAACTCTTCTTACCTCTAGAATCTTGACCAGATAAGCCACCTCCGCCGCGACGACACGGAAGTTGTTGATGGCGTGGATGTACTGCAGCGAACCATTGATCCAGTCTAGGTTAATGCAGTTCACATCTTCCACTTGGAGCAGTACCTAGCCCAAGGATTCATCGCACCCAACGGTAGGAATGACATGGGAAAGAAATGAGTTTTTTCACAAACAAGTGGTTGGACCACTGATTCCATAATCAGAAAGGACTCCTGCTGGCATTCCCTGAGATTTTGCTGAGCAGAGGGTTCGGTTCAAATCGTTGTACTCATACTGGCTGACTGAATCATCACAGTTCTTCTATGAGCTAAGTATTATTGGTTGGCATCTTCAGCTACAGATGAAGAAACTGTGACACACATTAGGCAAAGTAGCTTGCCCAAGATCACAAAGCCAGTAGACTGGAGAACCAGGGCATGAGTTCAGACAGCTGGCAGAAGATTTGTTTTGTGGGGTAATTAGTTTCTTGTGATGTTATTTAGATAGTAATCTTAAATTCATGAGAGGAGAAGGGATTTCCTAGAGTGAGCTTGGGGAATTGTTTCCCTTAAATTAAATGACAAATGGATCAGGCTGCTGAAGCCTTTGTCAAAGGTAAGAATCTATCAAAATTGATGGTGAAAAGCTACAGCCATCAGCATCTATGAAAAGAGTATCACCCGGGTTATTAAGTGGATATGTAAACATGGATCTTCCAGATCATGTTACGGAAGCGCCCGATGAGTATGGTTAGTACCTTGCAAAGTACATGCGTGTTAATCACAAAGCTTTCACGTTCAAGGGGGCCTTATTCGCACCGTACATTGCACATGTGCCTCTGCCATTTGCCATCTGTTTTCCACCCAGGAATGTTGAGCCGAGTCATCTTGTGTGTTCCAAAATGGGAGGCTTGGATAGTTGAATAATTAGCAGCGCTGATCTCCTGTTTCAAGTGAAGAGAGGTTAGGCTGAAACGTTGATGGAGACCATTTAGTCATTAGCAGCATGAGTCCAAAACTGCTCAAAAGTCTTTCCTGACATTGGATTTTGTAGCCATCTTTTTTATGACATCGCGATTAAAAAAAAAAAAGGTGGAGGGGCAGGGAGAGACTGTTACATATATTGCAAAAAGCACCAAACCAATGATCGATTCTTAAAATAAAATACAACATACAGCTTGACTCACGAGGAAGAGAGAGAGGCAGTCCTTGGTTTTACTGCCCTGTCCTAGATCAGGATTGGGGAAGGTTACGCTGGGGCTAAGGGAATTCTTACTTTTGCTTAGCATCTCTCAGGGGCCTCTGTAATTCACGGGCATTCTCTGATGGTTAGAAATGGTCCACAAGGGCGACAAAATAGGATTGGCTACCTCCATCCTGAGAGAGAAATGGAGATGAGAGTCCTGCCACGTGACATCCGCCGGCGTGTAGTTGGGTGCCCATGAGTGAATGCTAATGCCTTTAAAGAGAGCAGAGCGGCCACCGGCCCAAGGTAGAGATCGGGCTGGAAGCAGGCGGCCACTTCTTCCACCCAGAGTCCTGCTGGTGGACCCGCACCAACTTTCTGGCTGCCAACCAAGTGCTTCACCACTGTGCCACCAGGTTGTCTTCCAGAGAGTGGATTAAAAATAAGTTGGCGTGAATGTTAAATACTTGGGTATTTCTTACTTTTTGTGGGTTTCCTTTACTAACTCCAGTCTCAAAGACCTTAGGATGCTGTGAATCTTAGTGGTTTTGTAATTAATAGAAATGTCCGGCTGAACCCTGGTGGCATAGTGGTTGAATGCGGGACTGCGGCCCACTGGCTTGGTGGTTCGAATCTAGCAGCAGCTCTCCCGGAGCAAGACTGGACCTCCGACTCCCACCAGAGAGCAGTAATGCCCCCCTCCCAAAAGAAAGAAATGTCAGAAAGTACACTTGTAGGTTGCTCATTAGAAAAAAGATGGATACTGTCATCCGCAAATAGCAAGACTTCCTCTTGAAAAAGAGTGTTTTGTCGTGAACGTGGTGATGGTTTGCAGAGCGTTAGTTGTACATTCACCAATTCATACACAGTTTATTGCAGCTCATCCATTGCATTCCCCTTAAGGTGCCATCCCTCGTTCTTCTTCCTGATTATGTGTGTCCTGTTTCCACTTCTTTGTCTTTCCTAACCCTCTGAACCTTGTCCTTTCAATAGGAAGGGGTGGACTATTCTAACAGGGGAGGATGGATTCTGTTCCAGACTTGACTGAAGGTCATCACCTTGAAGATCCCACCAGTAACCTGACTGTTTTCATGATTTCAAGTTGTTTCACGCTTTTCTTCTACTCTATCTGGGACCTTTTGTGATCCTTTTCAGAATAGTTGGTAGTGGAGGCTGGGCACCATCTAGTTCTTCTGGTCGTGGGATTGTGAAGAATGAAGTCTTGTGTGCCATTAGCCCATTGACTTGTTTGCAAATGTCTTTCAATTTTCATCTTTCTTCTTTCCCCTGAGTGGGAAGAGACCAACAGTTCCACTTTTTGTAGCTGCTGACAAGCCTGTGGTCCAGTTGCTGCTCATCAAAGCAGGATGTAGAACATTGTGCTCATAAACTATGGTGTGTCAATGGACCTCTGTGTCCTTCGAGACCATGACCTTGACTGACCCACTGCCTCAGGGTGTTTGGTTAGGTCTGAGAAGTTTTCCTGAATTTGTCTCCCCAAATATGGAACAACTTCGTGAACGTGTGTGCCATTCTTATAAAATAGCAAGAGTTCAACAGTGAACCAACTCACTTAAACTTATGAAATTCCAATGAAACATCTATGATTATTGGTGTATGTAACAAACCTTGATGGCTAAAGTGTCTTTGCAAATGGTAGAAAAGGATTATGAGAATCTTAAGTTGTTTTCATATCATAATTGTAATCGGTAACAAACCTATCTGCCTGTGAGCTGGGCATGATGGTATTAAGCACATTGTAGAGTAGCTCTGAAGTCATCTCTGCTTCTGAAGTCGTGTGTCTCACCCCTGGGCTGTCCACTTGTGTTCCGATCATCATGTGCTCTACTGATAGGACCCAGACCACCTATGACACTTGCTGAAGCAGGGAGTTAAAATTCATTGCCTTCAGACTTTCTGGAAAACCCTTCTCTGGTAAACAAGGCGATGTGAGTATAAGATTGTTCACCAAGATCCCTAAAGCATGTGTCCAAACCCCAAATACCAAGGTCACTGCCATGGAATCAGTGCTCATTCCTAGCTACCCTATAGGACAGGGTAGAATTCCCAAAATTGCAATTGTTTATGGGAGTCTTTCTCCTTCAGAGTGACTGATGGTTTCGAACTGCTGGCCTTTGGAATCGTGGCTCACCTCAAAATGACTGTGCCACCAGGGCTCCTAAAAGAAGTCTGGGTGTCCAAGGCATCCAGCCAGCTTGTGGCTCCACTAAACCCCCTTGAAGATTTACTGGATTCCTATTTCCACATCAGGAAATCCTATTTTGGATAGGGAATTTAGTTGAAAATGTTGATATCGGCCTTCTTGACCAGGAGACTAGTTTGAAGAAGTAGGACTTCGTTCTAACTTCCAAGTGGTGACACATTATGGTATCCTAACATCTTCTGTTATTAGAATCGAATAAAACAGGATCAAACATATGTTTTTTTTCACCTCTTATTCAATGTGGCACATCTTTCTAAAATAGCACAACCTAGAAAATAGGGGTGGGAGGGGGGAACCATTGAACATCCTTGAATCAGGTTCTGCAGCCACAAAAACAGATACCAAGAATAGGGTCAGTGTTATTCAGAACAGGTGAGAGAGAGAGAGAGAGAGAGAAAGAGGGAGGGAGGGAGGGAGAGAGAGAGAGAGAGAGAAAACGAAAAGCATCAGAGTTTCTCTGAGTGTTCAGGCCTTTCCTTTTCTCCTGATGTTCTTTTCTTGCACTGAGTAGAACCTAATTGCTTCTGGAACAGCCCAATCTCTAAGTATCCATTGTATCCCAGGGGACCTCATTGCTAGTAAATCCAAGGCAGCCACTACCTCAATATGTTCTTCTAAGTAGGGTGGCAGACACAGAAATTACAAAGAGTATGCAAAGATGCACCACCCTTAGGGTTTCCTGAGAAGCTAGGGTACGTTTTCAAGGGCTCATGGCCAAGTGGGTGGTTCCAGTCTACCAGAGGAGTATCTAGGATGACCCAGAACTGTCATAAGTCTGAGGTTACTGCACCATGTGTACCTTTGGCAAAAGAGAGTCTGCCAGGCCAACTCATAAAGGCTTCCTCTCTGCTTTCTTATGAACAAAGATTGTCAAACTTCTGGGCCATGATTGGGGCAATCTTTGTTTCAACACTTGATCTTGGCCAAAAGGCTGGGTAGTGATCAATCTTTGTTTTAAGAGTCACACCCTGACAGATCCTTTCTCTTCAATTTAAAACCAAACAAAATATTTTAACTGTACATTGTCATTGCAAGAATCAGAAGGGGCGGAACTTTTTTTAAAAAATCATTTTATTGGGGGCTCATACAAATTTTATCACAATCCATCTATCCATCCATTTGTTGCCATCATCATTCTCAAAACATTTGCTTTCTACTTACGCCCTTGGTATCAGCTCTTCGTTTTTTCTCCTCCCTCCCTGCTTCCCCCTCCCTCAAAAACCCTTGATAATTTATAAATTACTATTATTTTGTCATATCTTACACTCGCTGATGTCTCACTTCACCCACTTCCCTCTTGTCTGTATCCAGGAAGGAGCTTATATATGGATCCTTATAATTGGTTTCCCCTTTCTACCCCACCTTCCTTCCATCCTCCTAGTTCCACTGGTCCTGAAGGGATTGTCTGTCCTGGATTTCCTATAGAACTTTTTTTTTAGCCACTGATGACTCAATTCAAGTATGAGGGTGAGGGGAGACCCAGAAAGCATGGTTTGAGTTGTCTCTCTTCCTCTATCAGGGGAGTACTGGGTTTCCCAAGGATTTTCTCTGCATTGGCTACAGGCTTTAAGATGCCTCGCCCAGTGACCCATCTTTGTCACATTACTTACATATGGCTTGTTCCATACATTAGTCAAGTTCAACTACCCATGTACAGAAAGAGAAAAAAGATTTATGAGACCCCTGTTCCCTAAGGGTCGAGACCAGGGGACAGATGGGCCCTGAGATGCCTCAGTGGACAGAGAAAGTATTATTGGATCTAGAGGAGGTGCCTCCAAACATTTACATTCCACAGAGATTCTCTCTATTTTTCAAATCAAATGTTTGACAATAGTCTCTAAATCTAAAGTCTAAACCAAGGGAATTTTGCTTGTTCATTTTCCTTTTCTTTGTATCAGATATGGAGTCCTGGCAGAGTACTGGTCTACCAGTTGGACTGCTAACTGTAAGGTTAGCAGTTCAAACCCACTAGCCACATCATGGGAGAAAAATGAGACTTTCTGTTCCCATAAAGAGGTACAGCCAGTCCTGCTTTTTTCTACAAGGTCATTATGAATTGAATTGACTAATTTTTCTTTCAGCCATATATGCTCCTCTTTATGATGAGAAGGAATTGCTTTCCCCATCATTATTCCTGAGCCCAGGAAAGTTTATGATGTTTATCAAGCCAATTTTAAATCATCATATTCACTGTCTTTTTAAGTCTGGGCTCGGTTCCTCATGTATAATCTAAACTGTGTTTATGTCTCTGTTCAGTGTTGTCCCATAGAACCTTCAGCGATGATGGAAATTATTCCATCTTTGTACTGTCCAATGTGGTAGCCCCTCCAGCCACACGTGACTAATGAGCACTTTGAATGAGCAATTGACCTTGTCGTTATCTTGGATTCTAAATGCTATAGCCAAAGGTGGCTGGTGGCTCCCTTATGGTATGACACGACTGTAGACCATCTAGTGGTCACCTCCAGTTTCTTCCAGTTCCACCCAGAGAACACTGCAGCAAGAGTCAATGTCCTGAAGAACCCACCACACACTGGCAAAGGGGCCTCATGACTCACAGGATGAAGGCTAAGCTCCCCAGGAAGAAATGAAAAAGTTCTCCTTCTGCTCCTCACCTACTCTCTAAGTAGCATTTGAGGCCTCCCTTTCTGTACCAAGAAAGCCTGACCCAACATTCCCTGCCATTTCTCTCCTTGACAATTTTATTCAGGTCATCTCCATTGTTCCCAAATGCCCTCATTTATCTCTGCTTCTAAAGTTCTCTTTCACACCTCAGGACAGACACTCCTCAATCACAAAGTCCTCGTTAAAGCCTTTGCAGATTACCATTTCTGTTCCTATGGGGACAGTAAGTGACCTCTTTGGTCCCTGAATCTTCTATTTGTGCCTTTTATCACAGTTCATCACTGAAAAAAATAGTTTTCTTTTAAGTCTGTTATAACGTATTTAGCCCACCATGTTGATCAATTCAATTCACTGTGTAATTGGCATGCTGCTTGTTCAGTCTTATGAGTGGAAGGTTCTCAGTGAATACATTCACCTAAACTTAATATCAAATTTATCTAACACAAAACATATAAAAACATCTATCACTGTCACATCTTGAAACACTAGAACAAAGACCATGGGAATCTGGTTCACAATACTGAAAAGGAAATATTTGCCTTTCCATCAAGGACTGGTGGCAGACTAGGTCACTGTTTTGAGACGTGTACATTCTTATATCCTACATATTATATTTTAGAACAATCTAAGTGTGTAGGAAGCCAGTTAGCTTACCTGGTAGTCATTGGGGTTGTGTCTGGTATAGAGCAGAAAGCGAGTGTTTATCTTTTCTGGAGACCAGGGAAGACCTGTCCAATGTTTGGACAAAGCCCCCATCCATGAGAAGTCATCTGAAAAGCATCCCAACCTTTCATAGCAAACTTCTTTTCCTGTAACAGTAGCAACAACACCACATGGTATCAGTATTCTAAGAACCAGGCCTGGAGAGAGGCTGTGCCTCACACTGTGAGGGTTCATGTTCATTTGTGTTTACACGGAACAGTATCAGATCCGGGGAGATTCTGCTCAAATTGCACTCTTCTCTGCGGTATCCTCTCCCTCCCAACACATACACAGCATGGCTCTGTAGAGCACGGTGAGGCTTTGGAATCAACCTTCCTGGCTGTGGGCCATTGTCTTTCATGCTTTTCAAGTTCCTCCTCCTCTTAAAACTGGGAGTATTCTACTTACCCTACACTTAGTCTTGTCATGAAGACTCCCTGAGGTATTTACCTTGCAGCGCCCTTGCAATGCATCACATTTCCCCTTTCTCCTTTGACAGAAGATGAAAGGGACCTATGTACCCAATGCCAAAGGTCTAAGCCTGGGGTATGGTGTTGATGTTGGGTGACACCAAGTCAGTCCTGGCTCACAGTGGGCCTACTTCCAAGTGAATGGAACACTGCCCAGTCCTGCATCATCCTCACAAGTACTCGCCCATTGTTGCAGGCACTGTGTCCGTCCATCCCATTGAGGACCCACCTATTTCTCTTTGTCCCTCTAATTTACCAAGCAGGACATCCTTCTCCAGGCACTAGTCTGTCCTAATAACATGCCCAAAGCAAGTGTGACTAAGGATCCCTATTCTTGCCTCTAAGGAGCAGCCTGGCTGGGTGAACTTCTTCCAAGGCAGATATATTTGTTCTTTTGGCAGTCCCTGGTCCCTCCAACAGTCTTCATAAGACCGCAGATCAAATACATCAATTTTCCTTTAGTCTTCCCTTTTCAATGTCCCACTTTCTCATGCAGATGAGGCAACTGTAAATGCCAAGACTTGGATCAGGTGCACCTTAGTTCTTAAAGTAACATCCTTGCTTTTCAACGCTTTAAAGAGTCTTGTGCAGCTGATTTACCCAACACAATGCATTGTTTCTTTTCTTGACTGCGGCTTCCGTGAGCATTGATTGATGATCCAAGAAAGAGGAAATCCTTAACAACATCGATCTTTCCTCCATTTGCCTTGAACTTGCCTTCCCTACCAGTCCAGTGGTGAGGAGTTGGTATTTTTTAATTGAGTTGATATTCTTTACTGAAGATTGTAATCCTTGCTCTTCATCAGCACGTCCTTCAAGTCCTCCTCGCTCTCAGCAAGCCAGGCTGTGTCTTTTTCCTATCGCAGGTTGTTAGCCTTCGTCCAATCTTGAGACTGCGTTCTTCTTCATGCCCTCTAGCTTCTGATTATTTGCTCAGCATACAGATAGCTAAGTATAGCAAGAGGCCACCACCCTGACACACATCTTTCCTGATTTTAAACCATGCCAACAGACTGCTCTGTTCCAACAACTGCCTCTTGTCCTGAGAAAGATTCTGCATCAGTACAATGAAGTGTGCTGGAGTTCCACTTTTTTTCAAGTGTCTCTGGGTAGTTGTTCGTTAGTTTTAGAGGGAGCAGAAAGCTCTTCTTACTCCCACTGAGTGGCCAGGGGCTTGAATGCTGACTTTGCCATGAGCAGTCTGAAAATCACCCGTGAGAGCTCTGTGAAGGGGAACAAAGTTCCCTTTCAGATGGTTCACACCAACCATATTCTTCCTGGAATGTAGTTTAGGAATCTCTGAATGGACGGACTTTGGGGAGACTTGATCTTGGATTCTAATGAGTTCTGACTTATCTTTTACTATGATCTCTCCTTTGCAGCTTCTCATTTAACACCCAGAGAAGAGTTAAATCACACAAAAAATCATTTCATTTTATTATTGTTTTAATGGAGGATTCATTACATGCATTCAGTTAAATGCCTAGGATGATTTATTTGTATCAGTTACAGTTACTTGAGGACAGGTGTTTGAGTATTTCTGTTCATCATTTCTCAAAAATACTAACTAAGAGTTTCAAAAGGGCCCATTTATGCTTCCAGCTTTTAAACAATTTGGCATTTTCTCCACCAATTACTTGAGGATGGAAGAGATTCCACATCAATAAAGTGAGAGGATAGGCTATTCAAATGATTAATTTTTTGCTCAAAGAGATGTTTGTACAGATGAGTCAAGATGCTGTTCACTCACAGTGACTATCTGTCTCTGTGTTAGACCCGGTAGATTAGAGAACAAATCCAGGGAGACTCATGTGTGTAAGAGAGAGTTTTTTTTTTAAGGCATCACTGCCCTCAGGTGGTGGGAGTAGGAGGCTAGCCTTTGCCCCTGGGAGCTGGAATTGAACCTCCAACCTAGTGGGCCGCAGTCCTGCGCACAACCACTACGCCACCGGGGCTCAGCCATAAGAGAGAGTTTTATATCAAAGAAAACATCCCAGTCTAGTCCAGATCCAGTCCATAAGTCTGATATTAGCCCATATGTCCAATACCCATCTATAAATTCCTCTTTTAGGCTCACACAGCACATGCGATGATGTTGATTACAGGAAGATCACAGGCCTCTGGGTGATAAGTCTTCTGGATTTAGTGGCGGTGTAAGCTTCTTAGCACTGGCAGGGGTCTCCCTGTGCTGCGTCCAGCTCCGGGCACTAGCATGTGCCTTGTCAGCTGCAATGTCTCCCAGGGAGTCAGTGTGTGTCTCACCTCAAGTGAGCTACTTATCTCTTTAGCGCCTCCAATTGAGGTCATCAAGCTGTGACATGATTGACAGGCTAAACCCCACCCCTTTGCTCTTAAGCCCCTCAAATTGTCAACAGATTATGTGACCACCCTGGTCTCCTTGGAGGAAACCATGTTTAAACCTGTCTGCGGCTCTTCTCTGAGAGACTGAGGAAGCAGTGAG